>CM038224.1:141802239-142072197 GCA_021442155.1 Cymbidium sinense | reverse complement strand
GATTAATTATATTATTGGAGATTCTTTGAAGAAGTAATAAAAATAGTTTTGTATTATTGATAGATAGACCACTTTCTACCAAGTTTATTTAAAAAAATATTGAGATTCTTGATATGATGAATAGAAGCAAAAAAAAATAATGAAATCATCTACAAATCTTAAATGAGAAATGAAGACCACCAAGAGTTTTGTAATACATACTAGGATTATTTAAGAATAGATCATTGATGCTCCTAGATAAGTACTCAACAATAATAAATAAGGTGGAGATAGAGGATCCCCTGTCTTAGGCCATGGGAAGAAGGAAAGAAGCCCGAGGCTTCCCCATTAAGCAAAATAGAAATAGGCATTATTAAAAAAAATTTTAATAAGAAAGATAAATTTATCAAAAACCCAAATAAATTCAAAATATGGATAAGGGAATCCCAAGAGATATTGTTAAAAGCTTTGGTAATATCTAATTTGAACATGTTGCCACCTAGTCTTAGCATCTAAATCATGAATTAATTCTTGAGCAAGCAATATTATCAAAAATAAATGTACCTTAAACAAAACCAGTTTTGTTTAGAGAGATAATCCTATGAAGTAAAGGTGTAAGACCGTTGGTTAGAATTTTGGAAATCTGCTTATTGAAGAAGGTGCAAAGACTAATAGGTCTAAAATCACTCCAATAGTTTGGATTATCTTTCTTAGGTATGAGAATAATATAAGTGCTAGAAAAATATTTAGGAAAAGGATTACCATTAAAAAATCAACCATAGCCTCAACCAAATCATTTTAATAATAAACCAAAGCATTTTTGAAAATTTTGGGTAGTGAAACCCTCCAACAAATAATCTATGTTCATGCTATTAAGAACTTTAAAAATTTCCTCTTCATTATGTACAATAGTAAGCAAAAATCATTGCCATTATTATTTTATAATAGAATGAATCAAGTGAATTAGAAATAGAGAAGACTCATAAACATAAGCATATTTCTAAAGTAATTAATGGTTGAATCCTTAATATCATTATTCTCCTAATCCATTCTCCATTGTCATCTTTAATTTTTTGAATATTATTTAAAGCTCTCTTTTATTAACCAAAGCATGGAAATATTTAGTATTACCATCATCCACAATATGTTTGCTAGTTTTGGTGGCAATAAGTCTCTTCCATATTTTGAAAATTAACAAGTTTATCTTTCACCTCAAGTCCTTAATCTTAGTAGGATCGACATAACGACTTCAAGATCAAAACCAATTTTTCCATTTCTTTGATATTAAAAAAGGTATTTATAATAATGCTTGTTCCACCAACCTAGATTTTGTTTAAGTCTTAAGCTTAAACCAAAATCTATTCATCCCTAATTGAATTGTCTTGCAACATTAAAGAAATCAATATTTTGTTCCATCTAAAATGAGAGAAAATTTTAATCTATTAGAGTTATCTTTAATAGAGGAGCATGAAGTAAGGTTTAAATGATTGATAGAGACCATTCCCAATGAGAATTAAAAAGAATGGTCCAATTGCCAAAGTCTAGAGTTTTGCCAAGAACCCTTAAAGCCAATATCAATCAAATTGCAATCAAGGATCATATTGGAAAATTCTTCCATAGAATGAATATTAGAGGGAAACCACTTCATCATTAAGAGAATAAAATTGTGTTGAAATCCCCACCAACAAACCAAGGTAGCAAAATTTTTCCAAAATTTCTACCAAATCTATTACAGATGCATGATAAAAGAGCCCAAAATGCAATAGTCACCATAAGATATTTGAGCATTGAAAACTTGTTGAAAATCATTAAGAATAGAAACCTCCACAAAATTATTCCAAAATACCAAATTTTATTACTAAAATTAGAGAAAAATTTATTAAAACCAATCATTCTAGCAACATGGTTTATTTTGTATGAATAAGAGCCTCCAAAATAATAAGTAAAGAAATATTATGAATATGAAAAGGTTTCTAATATTTACAAATATAGAGATCCCTCTAACATTCCAAACAAGAAAATTAAACATAAGGAAATAAAAAGGGGTTAAGAAAAGGTTAGTTAAGAGAGGAGAGGAGGCTCACAACAAGATCTAGTATTTTGGACAATTTGGGAGGGAAGTTTTTAACATTTTTTTCTTTTAGCATGATAAGTTTGGAAACAATTTTTTTCTAGAATCATCATCCAGAAGGATTCAACAACATTAGTCATAGATTTAGGGAAGTCCCTATATAGAAGTGAGTTCTCCTTCCAAGCCATTAGAATTTATTAAAGGCAAATGAGCATCAAGTATAGCAAGTGAGGGAACTGAAATAGATTTAATAAGAAGGCTAGTGTGAACATCCAACCCTTCTTCTTCAATACCCAGATTATTAGACAAACCAAATAAAGTCGTTTTCAAATAATATCATGAGAAACCAAAGCCATATTTTTCCATTGAATTTGAATGATGCATAACATTGATATCCTCATTAATATTTTAAATTAAAGCTTCATTTTCAATCAAAAAATTGAAGGATGTGGGGATTGACTAAGAGGAAAAAGAATCATCATCCAAAAGTTTAGAGAAATTATTATTTTCCACATTAGAAACCTTCAATTGCACAAAAGAAATAAGAGGTAAAATAGCCTTATTAGGAACATTCAATGAATCCTTTTTTTCTGAATTAACTTTTTGATATATAATAGTTGGCCTAGGGTTAGAACAATAGTTTCCTTAATAGAATTTTTTTTTATGCAAAAATGAAACATTCAAAATTATCATGTGGATTTTACAATGAGAACAAAAATGGAAATTTTCTAAATCAACTTTCATATAACCATAATTTTTAGATCCCAACAGATTTCTTTGGGGTGTTTCTTAGTAATGTCCAACAAGGATTCTAGCCATAGAAGGTCAGATTTTGTAGCTGATCATCAATGCAATGGCCAACCAAATAAAGCACCCACAATAAAAAGGAATTGATGATTAATTAAATGAATTCAAATATTGGGGAGAGAAATCCAAACCAATGATTGGGGATTCTTCCCAAATATCAAATAGTGGAGTCCATTTCAACAGCCTCATTTGGCAATTGAAAACAAAATAAGAATGATGAGCAAAAACACTTGAGTAATCCAAATCATTCATTAACTGAATCAAAATGTCATGGGGATCAATTAAACCAATCATAAAAGCACCCAAAAGTTTTAGACTATGAAAGAAAGAGTGAATATTTTCTAGATTTATCCTATGAAGAGTAAACTTTCCAACCAAAGTGAAATCAAATGGCTTAGCAAGCTTTTCCACAATCGATCGAGCACATAACCATTGGCATGCCTCAAAAGAAGTCAAAATAAGTTTTGACTCACCAACAACTATCCTTACCGGAGGACATCTTTGAATGATTTCAAAGTAGCCAAAGCCATGGTAGTTGATGCTCTAGTAGTTTCAATCATTAGGGAAGATGCCAAACCATGGCATCACTCCAAGTAAAACATAAAGCACCATACCATCAATTCTAGAAGGAATCCAATGAGAATCACACCAAATACCATCAAACAAAAAAAGCCAAAATGAGAGGGAAAGGGGAATCCCAGCATGAGGTCAAGGCCTCAAGCGTGGGTTTAGGTTTAGGTTTTATTTTTTAGTTTAGTTTATTTTTTATTTTTAGTTTATTTTAGGTTTATTTTATTTTAGGTTTAGGTTTAGGGTTTAGGATTTAGAGTTTAGGTTTGTGGGTTTAGGGTTTAGGGTTTAGGGATTAGGGGTTTAATTTAGGGTTTAGGGTTTAGGGTTTAGGTTTTAGTTTAGGTTTTATTTTAGGTTTGTGGGTTTTAGGTTTAGGGTTTATGATTTTAGGGTTTAGGGTTTAGGGTTTAGGTTTTAGGTTTAGGTTTTTAGTTTAGTTTAGGGTTTTTTTGTTTTTTTTTTAAGAGAACAAATTTAGATTCAACATTTCTTCTTTCAATTTCATCAACCAAGTAACACACTATTGAACTCACCTTTGAGTGAGTTCTCAACCTCTCTTAGACCTAGGAACCTTGGACACTGGTTTCCTAGTCATAAGACACTTCTAGAGATTAGGTGAACACTTGACCTAAATTAGAGACTTAGAAGGGTTAATCATAGGATTATGCCATGCCTAGGGACTTAGAAAATCACACCCTATAGCCTAAACCCAATCTATGTACACCTTAAATTCAATTCAAATTCAAATTTCCAACCAAACCTCAAACTCAATTTCAAATCCCATCCAAGTCCAAACTTAATTCCAAATGATTGAAACCCAACATCAAATCCAAACTTGAAATCCCTCCCAAGCCTTTTAATCAACCTTCATGTACTTAGCCAAATTTCCATCCAATTCAATCCAAACTCAATTGATTTTACAATTATACCTTACTATCTTCTCAAATATAAATGAAATATAATTTCAAATAGCCAAAAAATAAATCCAAAATCAAATCAAAACCTAATTTAAACCCTTTACGCCATTTCCTTGAACTTGGCCAAAACCCATCTAAATCAAGCCAAAATCAATGGATTTTCTCTTGAATCAATCATTCCTTCAATCATCATCCAAATATAAATGAAACCTATAATCATCTATCAAAATCAACCAAGTCAAACCCAACCTAGCCCATTTTACTTAAAATATTCAAATGAACCAAAACTCATTTAAATCCAAACCAATGCAATTGAATTTATATAATCTCAAATCTATATATAAACTCAACTAAATCAAACTCTACCCAAAATCAAGCCAACTAAATCTAATCACTTGACCCAAAGTGGCCAATTTGACCTACATGAACCAAAATCCAATTCAATCCAAATTAATGTTAATTAAGCCAATCCAAACTTGATGTCATGAATGTTGATCACCCTAGGATGATCAATATGATAAATTGGGTCCAATTCAACCCAGCTATGACCAAGTTAACCCTTTAGCCTATATGAACCCAAACTAGCCAAATTACAACCTAAGACAAATCCAATGAAACCAATGATTCAAATCAACCCAAAATCAATATTTAGACATGACTTGACCTTCAATTGAGCCAAACCTAGCCCAATTAGCCATCTTGACCCAAGTTGACCCAAATTAACATAAAGGGTTAAATTAGACTAAACCCAAATTAAATCCAAATTCAATCAAACCAAAGCATGCAATCTTATCTAAATTGTCAAATTAACTTGACCTAACCCTTGGTTTGACCTAATTTGACCAATTGGTCAACCAAACCCATTTTAAATTTGACCCAAATGGGTTAAATTGAGCCAAACATAACCAAATGAAATCCAAATGACATGAAATTTGGTCCAACTAACTTTTGGATCATTTCAAATTTGTTTAAATCAAATTCAATGCCAAATGACCACTCAACCCTTGGCGGGTATCATAAGAGAAAAAACTTATGTAAATGGTCATTTCTCTTCCTTGGCTAATTGGTACTCATCCATTGGTCAACCTAGGCTCCAAGGACATCCAACCCAACCCAGGAGGTGGTTGGGTCATGACTCATAGAGATGTGAAATCACCTCCCTCCCCATTAGAACACTGCATGAAGGGTCTCCACTTCCCTTTGCTAGGACACCACACTTGGCCTTCATAGCCACCTCCATGCCTTGGCCAACCAAATTAAGTCATTTAAGGAGAATCCCAACCACCCCAAGCCAAGGACACCCACTTGGAGCCAAAAATCACCATGAATGAGGTGATTTTGGCCATTGCAAGGAGAAGAATAGAGAAAAGACACTCATTTCACTCTCCTAGAGCTCCCAAACCAACCAACAACCATTCCCACTTGGTTTTGAGCAAAATCCAAAAAATAAGTGGATTTCTGAGAAGCGACCATTGGTGGATATATTATTGAAAAGCAAGAGCCCAAACCCATTCCAAAGCTTCTTCTTGCCTCGAGCACACTCGATCATCACCACCATCAAAAATCATCCTTGAGGTAATGAAATAGTCGCCTTAGGTTCTTTTATTTGTGATTTTTTGCTTAATTTTAGGAATTTCTTGGTGTCACTATCGACATAGAGTTAGAATCATCGATCTAATAAAGAAATTTTGGGCACCATAAAAGAGTTGGTAGACATCAATTCTACCTCTCTTTTAGAATATATCATTGTAAGTTTAATTATTGTTTGATAGTCATTGGAAATAATCTAATTCTAAATCCTTCTTAAGATACACCTAATCTAAAAATAAGGCATCAAACTATTTGAAGGTTAATCTTAAGGTCTTAAACTATCTTATATTGGCTTAATGAGCCTTATGTTCAATTCGAATTTTGATGATAACAAATGAATGCTTGGATGTTCTAATGTATGTTTTATGTGTTTTATATATTAATTACTAATTACATATCCAATACATCTCACAATATGTTTGAGAAATTGCAAGAATAAAGAATGAAAGATAGATCAAAATGGATAATGTGAAGCTCAAGATACAATATTTTAGGTTATATGCATTTATAACTATCTTAGAAATTCATATGAGTTCATTGGCATGAATCAATTTGCTCAATTTAACATATTATTTTTATTTATTTTAAATAATGATAATGAGGTTAATTTATATAAATCTCTATCTAATTAACATTCACTTATATGTTTCATACATAGCATTTGAATTGTCAAAATAATAAATGATAATAAATTATGACTATTAAGTGTAATTAGTTTATATAATATATTTAATTTTAAGTTATATGATAACTAACATATGTATGATTATATATAAATTATATCATAATATTTAAATGTCATATTTCAAAATGAAGAAAAATATGTGGAAATTTGTATTTTAGCCAAAGTCATTTTATATTCATGGAATTTATATCTGATTTCATCCCGAACGAATGCCTTGGATTTTTTTTCCTTTAATTTGATAGGTTACATGACCCATGTTTGATTAAAATTGAATTTATTATGACTTTTCAAACATTATCTAATTTTAATAATGAATGCATGCATGCTTTGAATATATTAAGAGCCATATTTGATTATTTTGACTTCCCATGTGAATAGTTGAATTTTGACTGTTTGAATTTAATATTTATTTAATATAAATTATATTTTATTGAATATTAAATTATTATATGATAAAATGATGTTAGAATAATATATTTTTTGAAATAATTCAAAATAACCTTCTTGCTTATAAATATCCCTCATTCTCTTCATGAAAGCATTCCTCATTCAAATTCAAAATCTCCATAAAAGCTAAGAGAAAATTTCCTAGATTTTCCTTCTAACTCTTCTCCAAATATTGCAAGATCAAATCCTTGGTTTGGAAGCTTCAACATCTTCAACTAAGCATGCTTTCTCAAATTACTTGAGTTTGTTTTCTTGATCTTAATCCCTTTTTAGTTGTTCATACTATTTTCACCATCTATTTATTCTTTCCAATTTATATTTTTGGTGGATTAGTCTTTGGACATCAAAGTCTAAGTTTTTCACATCAAAGTTTCTTCAATCATTTTTTTTGTGAAAAACTCTTGTGATAGTTTGTAGGATTTATTTCAACTTATTGACATTTTAACTTCCTACAAATTTCTTTTGGTTACTTAAATATTTTATCATTAGTCTTATTTGAAAGATCATTTATAATTAGATCTATTTTAGAAGTATATTTTAAGCATTTCAAATTAATTTATTGTGCTGAAATTATTTTCATAATGGTTAGATCTCTCATTTTCGATAAAAGCTTACTAGTTTACTTAAATCTATCATATACTAATTTTATTTAACTATTTTGTGATTAGTTACATTAATTAAAAGCTTCATTTTGGTTAAAATAAAATAAATTATTGGTGGAATTTTATAGTATATGCTAGATCTATTATAAATCAAGTTTCTTTATCAAAATAAAAATTTATAAAATTTCAATTATTTTATTTGTCACTTATCATTTTATTTCAACTAATATCCTTTATTTTAAAAAAATTATTTTGTTGAAATTGAGTAAAGCTTGTTTTTTTCATTGTTTAATAATTAAGAAAAAGGAAGTTTAGTAAAATGTTAATCTTTCTTACACTATTATATACATACTAGTTATAGTTTCTCTTAAGCTTAAAATTATTCCTTGTTGAAATTTAATTTATTGTGCAATAGACTATTATGAATTTATTTTGAAATCATTTTTATATTAATCTACAAATTGTAATAACATAAACATCTTAGTAAGATCACTTTAAGATATTTATTTAATATTTTTATCAAAATTAAGTGAGCATTCTATCTTGCCAAATTAGTAAGTTGTAAAGTGATCATTTATAAGTTGTGAGATCACTTTTTGAATTGGATAGCTTAGTATATTTGTGAGAGATATATTTTATCAAAATTTATTATTTTGTATTTTTTTTTTCATTGTAAAATTTATAGGGTTGTACTATAGAGAGTATTTATTGTAAGTAATTACTGTATAGGAGAGTACTATATTATTTTGCATTTAGTGGATTCCTAGGGGTGGCTAGCATGGACGTAGGTCGGTTTCGGGGTTTGGTCGAACCACATAAAAATTATGTGTCTATTGTCTCTTTACTTTACTGTACTTTTATTTTTGTTGCATTAAGAATTGTATCTTGTCATTATAAAATCAAAAATTAATTTTCTACTAAAACTTAAAATTTAAGATTTAAGTTTTAAAATTTTAATATCGCCAATTCACCCCCTCTTAGGTGCTATAGTGACTCACAATTAATATCGAGCCTAGGCTTTCTTATTGGCTTAACATCCAAGAGTAGATCTTTTCACTATGGCACAAGGTTTCTCAAAGGGTTCACTACTAGAGGGACAATCCACTCATAGATCTCCACATTTAGATAGTGTACCATTTGATTATTGGAAAAATAGAATTAGTACATTTTTAAGAGGTCAAGATGCATGCATGTGGTATATGTTGACACATCAATATCATACACCATAGTAGAAGTAAATGGCATTAAAGTAGAAAAACCTTTGAGGAATGGATGTAGTAAAAGAGAACTTGATGAATTAAATGCTAGAGCTTGTAATACTTTACATTGTGCTTTATTACTTAATGATTACATGAAAATTTCTATGTTAAGTACAACAAAAGAAATATGTGATAAACTCATTATAACTTATGAAGGAACTAGTGAAGTTAGAGATGCTCACATAAACAGACTTGTTCATTAATATGAATTATTTCATATGTCTCTATCTGAATCTATTTCTAAAATGTATACTAGATTCTTGAAAATAATTAACACATTACATTCTCTTGGAAAACATATAGAATCAAGACTTAGTCTATAAGATTCTTAGATGTCTTCCAAAAGAATGGGAAGCTAAAGTAATCTATTAGTGAAGCTAAGGATTTATCTACTTATCCACTTGATCAATTTTTCTTTGATGGCACATGAATAGGTTATTTCTCAAAAGGATAAGATGGATAACTCAAGAAAAGGGAGAAGGAGAAAGGAAAAGCAATTGCATTACAAGTTGATGATAGTGATGATATAACACCTCAAGCTCAAATGGTGATAGTGATGAGGTGGTCATGCTATCCAAAAGGCTTGGGAACTTGCTAAGGAAGAAGAATCAAAGGTATAAAAATCTAAAAACTATAAATTTCAAACTAAGAAATTGCAGTGAAGGGATCATTTGCTACCATTGTAAAAAAAAGCTTGGACACATAAGAGGTGATTGTCCCGAACTTGTTGAATCAAAGAAGAAAGAGATTGATGTGGAAAGAAGAAAAAATATGAATGAGAAAAAGTACCAAGAAGAAGAAGAAGAAGAAGGCTTTTATGGGCAATAGATTCAAATGAATCAAGTACTTGCTCATCATGAAGAGGTCAATATATGTCTTATAGCAAATAGAAAATCTGACTTAGATTCTCATGAGGTTTGTAATGATATATCTTATGATGAATTAGATGATGCTTTTAATGATTTAGTTATTGAATATAAAAAATTAAAAAGAAAATACAAAACCTTAGAAAAGAACATAAATATTTAGATATGCATTTTGTGATTTAAAAAATGAGTGTGATAATTTAAAAGTAAAAATAATTATTTATTAAATTGTTCCTTACTTGTATGTAAACTTGAAAGATAGAATATCTTGTTAAAAGTAAGATTAGAATTATGTTTGAAATCACAAGTTCATTATAATGTTTCATCAAGTAAAACATTTAATAAAAATTATTTGCATCATACACATACCACTCATATACCTTATAATTATCATGCTAAGCCATATGCAAACACTAATGTTTGGTGCAACTATTGTGATAAAAAAGGCATATTTTATTTGATAGATATGCACGTAAGTTACAAAACACTAAGCAATCATCTTATGTATGGATACCAAAAGGTACAAGCACTACACAAACCACACATGCTAGATATCTTGCTTCAAATTTAGAATGTGGACCCAAACATGTTTGGGTTCCAAAGTTAACATGTGATTTTCTTTTGGAGGAATTCCTTCAAAAAAAAAATCAAAGAAGGCATGTGGTACTTGGATGGATGTTCATGACATATGATGGGAGATAAAGATAAATTCACAACTTTAGAATCAAGTGATGGAGGATTTGTTACATATGGAGATAATGCAAAGAGAAAGATCATTGGCATTGGTTCTATTTGTAAGAATTCTATCACTTTAGATAAAGTTTTTTAGTAGAAAGATTAAAATATAATTTAATTTCTATTAGTCAATTATGTGATAAAGGTTTGAATGTAGTATTTCATGCATCATATTGTATTATAAAAAATAATGAAAATGTTTTATTAGTAGGACAAAGACATAAAAATATTTATGTCATTGATTTAGATAGCTTTCATGATGTGAATTTGAATTTACTTTGTTTTAAAAGCACTCATGATGATATATGGTAATGGCATAGGAGACTATGTCATATTAATATGCACACACTCAATAAAATTGCTAAACTTGATTTAGTAGTTGGATTGCCTTAATTAAATTTTCATTCAAACTATGTATGAGATGCATGTATTTAGGGTAAGCATTCTAGAAGCTCATTTAAAAGTAAAAATATTATTTCTACTTCTAGACCTCTAGAATTATTACACATGGATTTATTTGGTCTAATTAGCACCACTAGCTTAGGTGGAAAAAATTATGGTTTTGTGATTGTTGATGATTTCTCTAGATAGACTTGGGTTTTGTTTGTAATTTACAAGGATGATGTTTTTGGTGAGTTTAGAAAGTTTTCTAAATATATTCAAGGAGAACAAGGCCTTTTGATTAATAGGGTTCAAACTGATCATGTGGCAAAATTGAAAATAAATTATTTGAGGATTATTGTGATGAACATGGGATTAGACATAATTTTTTCTTCACCTAGATCTCCCCAACAAAATGGAAGTAGAGAGAAAAAGAAGATAATATTAATTGAATTAAGTAGATCTATGCTTGATGAGTATAAATTGCCCACTAAACTAAAATAATGAGTGCACCGTCACCTTCTATAAGGAGATAGAGGAGTGTTTGATTGGAACTTAAACTGATTCTTCCTTGCTCAATTAGTGGCAACCTCCTCAAGTCATACTCGACATAGAATATCCTATGAAAAGGAAAGACAAGCAATCCCATCTAGAGAACACAATATAAACAAAGACTCAAAAAAAGGAGAGAGAGAAAAAATGAAACAAAAGAAAAAAAGAAAAGAAAAAAAAAAAATGAAAAAATGAATGAAGAAAAAGAAAAGAGAAAGAAAAGAAGAAAAAAAGAAAAGTAAAGAATTAATAAAATAACACATTGATTTGGAATCAAAGGATAAATCATGTATGAGGAATAAGTCTTTGGAGTAGATAATAAAATAAAAAAAAGTTCTAAAAAAGATAATTCATGAATGATATGACTAGAAACTAAGTAGGTATGTGAACACTTTGACTTCAATTCTACTATCTCATGATATTATTATAGGATTGGAAGTTAAGAGTTGCTCCTAACCTCTAACAATATATATATATATATATATATATATATATATCATAATATCAAATTTCATCTCTTTCTTCAAGCTCGAAAGAGGATTCAACATTGTAGATAAACCTTCAAATGAAGTAATAAAATCATCTTTTTCTAGTCTACCTCCTTTGCTTAAATAATTTTGAAGACTTTCAAGTAGAGGATACACTCACGTTGAGAAGAAAATTACATCATCAACCAATGAGTTTTAGGAGATTAACCTCAACATAAAGGTAGTCCACCCACCCTCCCAACATCCATATATGATAAGTCAAAAGAAAATGGCAATGACTTGGTTAGGTTACATTTGTAGTTTAAAGATTGCTTTACCTAAGACCCTAATGAAGTGACCAATACATCTCTAAAGGTATTAATCTACAAACTCAAAATTGAACCTATTGATATTCCTACTTTGCAAACTTTTGATGCAAAACATTTGCACCAAAAGAAGATCAAAGTTTGAAGTCAACCTTATTGAAGAAGAAAGATGCTATCATGATTACCCAACATTATGCCCAAAAAAGGAAGGATGTCTTGAAGATGAATCCACATTACCTATTTCAAATTTGATATATATAGCCTATTTACATGCCTTCTCATTCAAGGATGGGTCGAATGATCCTAGAGGATGAGATGTCATTTTCACTTAAAATTTCCATTAGAATTTATTATAAGGTCATGCCTTTCACTCGGTCACTAGTGTTAAAGAAAAGGAAGACCATCTTTATGGTATAAGTAGTTATCTTTGATTGGTTGACACTATAGTTGAATCCCAAAGTATACAATTAGATGACTTGGGGAGTTTCTAAGGCGTAGTAAAGCATCATGGGATAACAAGGATTGATCTAAAAGAGATTAAAGTGATATTAGAGATGTAACCTCCAAGATTCTACTTAATCGGAGAGAGACTTCAATTAACATTGAATATAGATGGTTTAAACTCTTTCAAAGTTAGTCTATCTCAAAACTTTTCAAATCAAGATTCTACTCATCTTGAAATGTGATGAAAAGTAGTTTAAACCACTATGATAGGGAGTGATGCTTCCAATCAATCTCTATTTAAAGAAATACTATCTTTAAAATAATGTTTGAAAATAATTATCTCAATAAAATCCTATCTTTCCATTCATCAAATCCCTTCTTCATTACAAGAAGCATTTTTTGTTTATGAATCACCATGACGTGTTTAGGATAGGTGTAAGAGAACTCCAAGCATCTTATCCTTCATCAACACAAACACAAACTATACATCTTGGTGCTATTAGATAGATGTAAGATAAACCCAAGAGGCATCCTATTTAGTACAACTAAGTTATGTGTAAGAGAAACCCAGCATCCTATCTTGGTGGAGTCACATTGCCTCATGACACCATTTCATCCACTCTTTGATGTGTTTAGGTGGTAAGGAACCCAAGCATCCTATCCTTCATCAAGACAAATACAAACTACACACAAACATGAACAATATATATCTTTTATCTCAATTTGATGTGGGATAATGCCCTCACTAAGTCAAGCTCGCTCATGTTACCCTACTAGGTGTACCCCAGTGGTCCCTTGTTAGAGGATGTAAGTGTACACTTTCCTTCCTCTTGACTTGACTTGCACCGATGAGGGCCCTTATTAGCATGGTAGGCCTTATGTGCGTATGTAAGCTACCCTCATGTTCTTTAAGAGGATGTAAGTCGCTACTTCTTAAACTAGCCATCATTTATTGACTTGGTTGGGTATATCTAACAAACATATATACACATCTTTGTCTTACTTTGATGTGGATAATGCCCCAAGGCACTCACCCATTAGCTATTCTAGTGGGCCACGTTACCCTCTAGTGTGTTACCCCTAGTGGTCCCTTATTTAGAAGGATGTAAGTCTTCTATGCTTTCCTTCCCGACTTGACCATTGCACCCATGAGCACCTTGTTAGCATGGTAGGCCTTATGATGCAATGAGCTACCTTCATGTTGGTTCATTCAAGAGATATAAGTCTATACCCTTCTCTTATTGTAATCTGAACCAACTTTAGAGGATTAGGTATATGTCCCCAAGCAACACCTTTCCTTCTAACCACTTCACAAGTCTTGGTCCCCTTCTTTATGACCCCTACATAGGTCACCCTTATTTGGTTCAACTTATTGTGCCAACAATAGGTCACCCCAATTGTTCCTCACTTGAAGAGATGTAAAACCTATGCTTTGTAAGTATAACCATTTGCAGGACACCTCTAGGTGATTTTCACCATTAGCCAATGATAGACTATCTACTATTAGTTCCACTTAGAGATATAAGTCTACTGCCTCTTCCTTAGATGATTTTCAATACAGGTCCTTAGATTGGTTTCATGTCTTATCCTATTAAACCCTGGATACACCACTTGTGGTAGATGTAAGTCTACTATGCTCTCACTTGAGTTGGCCACTGCACCTATGTGCTTTTCTTATTTAAGGTCCAAGATAATGCCCCAGTCACCTCCAGGCACCTATTTGGATCACGCCTTTCAAACCCATTTAGACACTTCTTACTAGATAAATACCCCTTTCCCACAACCACTCCAAGTTGGAGATTCTACTACAATGGTAGATTCTCCTTGTCTAATAAATTTGAGATAAGTCTACATATAACCCTTTCTAGTTTGGTCCTTGCACAATAGGTCCACAATAAGAAATAAACAATATATATATTGCTTGTGGATTGAATTAATTAAATTTTCCAAAGAGGCATATATCTTTATATTAGTTTAGCAAAACTCCCATAATAATCACCTAACTACTTTTGACTTGATAAGTCCCATGATTCTCTCAATAGTCTTTAGGTCTCAAATTCTGCCACACGTGATACCCCTGGCGTCATCCTCTTTGAAGATGTAAGTCTACATATTCTTTAAAATAAACTGCACAACACCTAGGTGGGTTCAATTTATGCATCCAATGGTTCATGGTTGTTCCGCTTTGGAGAAGCACTCTTCTTCCACTTTAGTTGTTGCACCAAAGGCCCTTAGTTGGATAGTCCTACCTTTGGGTAGACTACCCTTGGATGTAATTCTAGATAGCCAAACAATAGCCCCTTCTCGGTTCCACACCATGATCCATCAAATAAAATTAAATGAATGAAAATAAATTGAATCAAATTAAAATAAATCAATGAAATAAATCTTAATCCCTGATTTGAACAAGTCTCCAATGACATTCCTCCTCAAGAAGTCTCCCCTAGGTCAAGTTCATTTATTATGATCTATCACCCTAGTGTGATTTATTGTTTAGATGTAAGTCTACTAGCTTTCTTCATAAGTAAATCATTGTACACCAAAGGCAACCCTTAGTTCATAGTCACCTTGTGGTAGACATCCCTTTTGATTGTAAATCTAGATCAGAACATATTCTCGTTCCATCACACACCAATAGGGTCCATAACAAACTAAATTTGAAACCAACCTTAGTGAGTCAAATTAAAATTTTGAACAAACCAAACTTAGAGAAAATTAAATTAATCTTAAAGCCATAAAAAACCATCAAATTATCCCCAACACATAACCTGCTTAAAGTGGAAGGCTCATCTCAAATTATGATTCTTATTCAATTAATATGTACCAAACAAATCTTCATAATCAAATCCAAATCCATATCTCATAGCTGAAATTCCAAGCTCACCAAATCAACTTGAAATCCTTCTCTTATGCCCTTCATAAGAACTACTTGCATTCAAATCAAATTTTATCCTTTGAATTTTTATAAATCATTATCTTATTTCACTTTTATTTTATCTCTCACCCAATATCAAAAATTTTCAAACCAACCTATTCCTTTTAAACCAAATTTGGATTCTGACCATTTAAAACTAGAATTTAGACACTATTTCCTTACCATAAGACACTTTTAAATTATGAAATTAACCAAGCCTAGAAACTTAAAAATTAATCATATTAAAATCCTTAAACTTAAAAATCAATAACCAAAACCCAAATCCATGTACAATCTTGTTAAATCACCCAAATAAATCCAACCAAATTAATTTCAAATCCAAATCAAATCCAAATCAATTCAAATGATTGAAACCAAGATCAAATCAAATTGAAATCCTTTTAATAAATCAATTTCTATGAACTTAGCCAAATTTTCATCCAATTCAAAAAATCATTCTTTTCTATAAATTAAATTGTACCTTCAATTATCCCAAATATAAATGAACCCAAATAGCAAAACCAAATCCAAAATCAAAATCAAAACCCCTTAAAACTATTTAAGCCATTTCTTGAACTTGAAAACCCATCTAAAGAAGCTAAAATCAATAATATCCTAAATCAATCATTCTATATCTATCCAAACATAAATGAGACCTATAATTATTAGTCAAACCATACTAACCCAAGTCAAACCCAACCACATTTGACTTGAAATATTCAAATGAACTAAAACTCATTTGAATCAAAACCATGAATGAATTTATATTTTAATCAAATTTATATAAACTCAACTAAATCATCTTCAAAATACACATAAATGGTCACTTCCTAAATG
This sequence comes from Cymbidium sinense, assembly GCA_021442155.1. Classification (NCBI taxonomy): domain Eukaryota; kingdom Viridiplantae; phylum Streptophyta; class Magnoliopsida; order Asparagales; family Orchidaceae; genus Cymbidium; species Cymbidium sinense. Next base: position 142,055,745 of record CM038224.1, on the reverse strand, counting down.
GCCAATTTGACCACATGAACCAAAAATCCCAATCCAAATCAAAGTGAAGTTATACCAATATAAATCATTCCATGAATTGGATCACAAGAAGGATCCTATATAAATTAGTCAAACCAAGTCAACCTAGCCATTCTCAAGTCAACCCTTTAGCCTATATATGAACCCAACTAGCCAAATTCTGCCAAATCCCATTGAATTATTTGAGTCACCCAAAATCAAGATTTAAACATGAGACTTATTCAAGATCCAACTTCCCAATCATTTTACCCAAGCTCAAATGACTAAGCAACAAATGAGAAAAACCAAATTAAATCAAATAAATCAAACCAGTATACAATTTCTAAATAGTCATAACTTGACCAAATTCCTTTTTGCACTGACCCATTGATCATCCCACTATTATCATTGACCCAAAATGGTCAAAATTGAGCCAAAAACCAATTAACCCAAAATGACATGAAATTCCAACCACTTTGATTGATTTCAATGAAATCAAATACAATGCCATGACCATTTTTAGGCTATTATTTCATAAGATAAAACACCTATGAAATGGTCATTTCTCTTTGGATCACATCATCCATTGGTCCATGCTATGAAAACCATCCATGACCAAGAGGTTTTCAAGCCATGACTTATGGGAAGAAATCACCTCTATGGAACACATGGCATGAAGGATGATCCTTTTAAAATTATTATCCTTCATACAACCTCATGTTGGGAACCAAATTAAGCTAGAATCTTAAATTAAAAAGAATGGATTCTTTTAAAAATAAAAGTGATTTTCTCATTTTTTAATAAATTAAGACAAATTTTTAAAATCATTTCATTATTAAAAAAAAAAATATTTTATTTTTTTTGATAAATTACCAAAATCAAGTGGATTCTAGTGAGGAAGCAAAAATTTAAAATATTTAATGCAAAATCAAAAATTCATTTCTTTTGAAACTTGGATATAATAAAATCATAAGAAAAATAATTTTCAATAAAAATTATTCCTTTAATTTATGATAGTTTATGCTCAATTTAGAATTTTTTAATTATCCTTAATTTTTTGAATCATCCCATGCATTTGTAGTGATTTTGATGAAGATTAGAAATTAATTTAAAATGAATTTTTTTGTATTTTTACAAGAATTAAAAATTGTTAAAATAGTTATTAATTATTTATGATATAATTTATTCTGAATTGATGGTATGCATATTCATTGGTTTTATCTGGATGATGGATAGTTAATATAAATTATAATTAATTATCTTGTTTATTAATTTTTGATAATTCACTTAATGAAATTAATTAATTATGGTTAATCATTAATAAGAAATTTAATTTTTTCTTTAAAAAATTAAAAAAAACATTATACTTAAAAAATTCAATGAAAATAAAATACTTAATTAAAATTACAAATAATTCATTTGATTTATCATTCTAGGAATCCAATGAATTAAAACCCATTTCAAATATTTGATTAATTAATTTTTTAAAATCAAATTTTATTAATTAAACTAAAATAACAAATCATTGATTTAAAATATTTAAGATAAATTAAAATCCACCTACCAATAAAAAAATTAAGTAAATTTTAGATTCTTGCATTTCTTTAAATTATTTAAAATTTAATGGTCCTTAAAAATTTAATTGAATGAAATCACATGTTTATGCCTATTCATTCATTTCTAATCATGTTAAATGTTGTATGTCATTTGAAATAATACATTCATCTTTTCAAAATTAATTAAATCAAATGGTTTTACTTTATGTCAAGCTTGAATGTGTTGATTTAATTTATAATAAGTGTGGCAATTATCATTATTAAATCCAAACATATTTTCCAAAGCTTATAAATGAATGGTTACATATGCTATGAATGCTAGTTATAAATACATAGGAGATGTATGTGATTATAGCTTAAATGTGTGAAGTGAAGCTCCTTTCCTTTTATTCATGTATTGATTTATCTAAGTGAGAATGTTAATGAGTATATAGTCTAGACATCCTAAGACTACGAGGCTTTAGTTAGCCCTAAGGTGGTCATTTGATTACTTAGTTTAATAATGGCATGTACTCCATTTGATTTCATTCTTATGTATTTCAATACTAGAATTTGGGTGAGGCTTTAATTCATATACATAAATAATTCAATCAAATTAAATATCATATTTTGCATGATTTTCATTCTCCAAATTATGAATACATGTATGTATCTATGAAAAGTGGTATATAGTCTAGACATCCTAGGAATACTGAGTTTTAGCTAGCCATAAGTAGGTCATTTGATTACCTCACTTTCTGGTTTAACAAAGGCATACTTGCTTATGTTTTATACATACATGTATATTTAATTAGAGAATGGTAATCCTTCTTATTAAAATACATGCATTTAATTGTTCAAGTGATTGAATTAATTAATCATGTGATTTGGAGCTCTCTTCTTATGTTCATGCATATAAATTTACATATGGTTTGAATGTAATGGTATATAGTCTGGACATCAAGGAACATGAGGCTTTAGCTAGCCAAGGAAGTCATATTATTACCTCCCTGGTTAACAATGACATGTACTTATTTAATTTCATCACTATGTATTTTTGCAAAAGAATTTAGATAGAGCCTTAAATTAATATGATAAAATAAATGAATTAGAGGGGATATATAAAGCTTCAAATGTACATACTCACATCCATCATTCAAGTGTGCTAAAATATATTGTATATATTCGTATACTTAGGACATAATCATATGCATGTTACATGTAATAGAAAGGAATGATTTAGCATGTGCCATGTGATAGTATTTCAATTAGATTAATCTTAAGAAGCTTTCCACATTGAATAGAATTACTTAAAGAGAACCTAAACTTAGGATTAATGTAAAATGTGTAATAAGCCATTCACTAAAGAGAACTAAATCAAATTAACATGCTTTAGAAAGTGGTTTAAGGTAGGGATGAAAGAGGGCAACCTCTTTTCTTCTTTACAACACTTAGTTGTCTAAGTAGGTCATAAAAAAAAGAAAACACAAATTAAAACTTGCAAATCAATTATTGAATCTTTCACTTAGAAAATCTTAACTCTAAAGCCTAGTTAGGGCATACCACACAAGCCTATACATACATTAGAATAAGTCACCTTCTAGCCTTATGTTAGGATGGTGCATGGTGATGTATTATTTTAGATTGATGTTAGGGTGTTTGTTTTTAGATGGTAGGCCATTATAATCATATTTTCTACTAGGGATTATGTTTAAGGGATGCTTAAAAAAATATAAATGCTCTCTTTGTAGGTTGCTTAAGCCTAAGCATAATCCAAGTTAGATAGTGGGCTTGGTTACCAATGATGGTGCTAAGTCCAAATTATAAATATAACGCTAGTTGTATGTTTAGCTAACTCTTGTCTTGCAGGTGTAGTTAGATTTACTTTTTCTATTTTAATCTAATTTTGCTTTAGGAATTAGGATTAGTGCTATGGGGGGATAAGGATGAGCATTGGCTAGAAGGCTTTATCTTGGGAGGCCATGTGATGCCTTTGAAGTGGAGCAAATCAAATCAAAGGAGGAAGATACATGATGACATGAAGACTCTCATAGCATTTATCATTTGTAAATTGCAAATTATTCCTTTATGTACTTGGTTGTATAAGGGTAGAGCGAACCCATTTTTCTTTTGTGTGTATATGGCACTAACCGCAATAGCTGTTATTCTTTTGCATTAGTTATAAATTTTTTTGATGTTGTGTTTAAAGTGCACAATTAGGATGACATGTTTTCTTAGTTTCTTTATATGTTTGATGTTTGAATGTGTGGCTAGGTTCTTAGAAAAAATTAACCTTTCTACCCAACTAGAACTCATAACTAAAGTTTTAAATAATTCATAACCTCACATAAAGACATAAATCAAATAATTAAAAGATTTAGCAACCCCTTATGAATGTTGAATGGCCAACAACATGCATATCAAATTATTTTGCTCTTAAAATAGGGATTTCCATCCTTACATGATAGGGAATGCTTGAGTTGTGAGGGCATCCCTTGTGTTGGAAAACATCCCTTTCTTGTTGATTTATCCAACAACCTTATTTCATCAAGCATGTAGGCATCAAAAAAACAAAGCCTTTGTCAAAATGAATTGTCAAAATAAATAAAATTTGAAAAGATTTTACACTAGACTAAGTCATATGCTCATACCACTCATGCTTTAGTCTCTTTGGGAGTGGGTTTAAGGACTAGTTAATTAAATAATAGCCTAACTAATATCAAATCATATGATTGGACTTCATGGATTTAAAGCATAGAGGTGTTTTGCTCAAATCGATTGAAAGTCTAGTGCTTTGTCCTTTATGGAGTTAAACCATATGCCCATTTTCACTTAGATTTAGGTCTTTTGGCTTATGCTAAAGCTCCTAGATTTAGGATATGAGTGGATGTTCTTTTAGGCTACAAGCATAATCCTCACCTCTTAGCATCTCCACAATCTTGTATTATTAGATTACAATTAGCTTTATAATGAAATGTCAACTTTAACAAAATTGATTTTCTCTTCAATTTCAAAATTATAAAGCCCAATTATAAGATAGCTTGATATGCTCACTAGGTTTCCTTATATTAAGAGCATTCCCTACTCATTTACTTTGGCTACGATAATAAGTCTACTCCTAGAGTTTTCCCAATTGATTTTCAAATATAACTAATCCTTTGATAATCTAGCCTTGAAATCTTTGGAGACTTTAATTACTACTTTAATCAAGAGTATTCTTAATGGATTCACATCCTTTAGAATGTAATTAACTATGGAGGCTTGCCTCCATAAGGAACTTAACAAATCTTGACTAAATATAAACCCTTTTGCTTTTCCAAAGTAGGGAAAGATCTTGGTACATTCAAGACCCATCGCCTTATGAGTCCTTATTAGGTGATTAGGTTCATTATAGGGTGATGATTTCTTTTTTTTGAGATAGTGCATATTTTCTTAATGTCTTATCATTTCAATAAGTACCCTTAACATCTTGGTATATCCGACATCTCAAAAATAAACACCACACACCAAGTTCTCAAAGACATAAGCGATGACATAGATAAAAAAATGAGCACACATATAGTAAATAAAAAACCCTAGATAACTAGAACCATCTCTATTATAAACAGTTCCATAAGTAGAGATCGTCATCATTCTGATCTTCCCATCAACCACCTCCTCTCAGTAGTATGATCCAACATCATATCCTTGATCTCCCTCGCCACCACCACATGTAACGTTCCTCCTCTTCCAAAACCACCACTACACCACCTCCACCTCCATATCCACCAACACCTAGAGCCCTACCATAACTATGATAACCTGCCTCCACCTCACCCACCAGATCATGATTGAACCCTGATGGTGTTCCCCACTGATGTCAGCCTCTTTAAGGTTTACTTTTAGGTTTAGGTTTATGGTTTTAGGGTTTAGGTTTTTTTCTTTTAGGGTTTAGTTTAGGTTTATGATTTTTAGTTTAAAGTTTAGGGTTTAGGTTTAGTGTTTAGGGTTTAGGTTGGGTGGGTTTAGAGGTTTAGGTTGGGGGTTTAGGGTTTAGGGGTTTAAGATTTAGGGGTTTAGATTAAGGTTTAGGTTTAGTTTTGCTTTAGTTTGTGGATATTGAGGTTTAGGGTTTAGGTTTAAGGTTTAAGAGGAGTTAGGGTGGGGTAGGAGTTTAGGGATGGTTTTGTGTGGCCTGTAGGGATGGAGATGGTTTAGTGTGAAGGGTTTAGGGTAGATTTAGGTTTAAGTTTTAGGGCCTGGGTGGTTTAGGGAGGATCATGATTTTTTAAAAAAAACCAGCAGTAGTAAGTTAGTTTATTTATTTTAGTTTATTTTTATATTTATTTAGTTTATTTTATTTTTATTTATTTTTATTTATTTAGGTTTATTTATTTATTTGTTTTATTTATTTTATAGGTTTAGGTTTAGGTTTATATTTTTTAGTTTAGTTTTATTTTATTTTATTTTTAAGTTTAGGTTTTATTTTTATTTTAGGTTTAGGTTTATTTTTAATTTTAGGTTTAAGATTATTTTTATTTTATTTTAGTTTAGGTTTAGGTTTATTTTCACTTTTATTTTATAAGGTTTAGTTTTTATGTTTTATTTATTTTAGTTTAGTTTATTTTAGTTTAGGTTTAGATTTATTTTATTTTGTTTATTTTAGTTTAGGTTTTTTTAGTTTAGTTTATTTATTATATTTATTTATTTTTATTTATTTAGGTTTATTTTTAAAGTTTAGGTTTTATTTAGTTTTATTCTATTTTATTTAGGTTTATTTTTTATTTTACATTTAGTTTTTTATATTTAGGTTTTATTTTAGGTTTATTTTATTTTTTAGTTTAGTTAAGTTTTATTTATTTATTTTATTTATTTTATTTTATCTAGGTTTAGGTTTAGGTTTAGTTTAGGTTTTATTTTATTTTATTAATTTTAGGTTTAGGTTTTTATTTATTTTATTTTATTTTATATGTTTAGGTTTAGTTTAGGTTTTGGTTTTGTTTAGGGGTTTGGGGTGGGTTTAGGTTTAGGGTGGGTAGGTGGTTAGGGTTTAGAGTGGGGTTTAGGGTTTTAGGTTTAGGTAGTTTAGGTTTATGGATTTTGATTTTTTTTATAGAGAACAAATTGATTCAACATTTCTTCTATCATCAAGTAACACACCAAGTTTTCTAAGACACAGACAACTTAGATAAAAATGGCACACATAGAGCAAATCAAAACCTAGATAACTAGAATTATACTATAAAGACATGGTTACATAAGCAGATCATATCAATTCAATTTCTCCAGCCTCAGTAACTGCCTCTCGAGTAGGGATCCACCATCATATCCCCGATCTTCTCACCACCATCACTCTCACCCATCCACCACTAGACCACCACCTCCATATCCACCACCGGATACCACTAAGATAACTCGCTCCTTTACCTCCTTTTAGATCTAGATGTTGTGATGATGTTCTGCCATCAAGGTTCTTCCCAATCTTAAGGTTTAAGTTTAGGTTTAGAACTTTTAGGTTTTAGGGTTTAGGTTTATTTTTAATTTATTTAGTTACTTTAGGTTTAGGTTTGGGGTTTGGGTTTTAGGGTTTAGGGTTTAGGATTTGTTTAGGTTTTAGTTTAATATTCTAAGTTTATTTCTAGGTTTAATTTTTTAGTTTATATTTAGGTTTATTTTATTTTATTTAGTTTAGGTAGGTTTAGTTTAGTTTATTTTAGTTTAAGTTTAGTTTTATTTATTTTAGTTTAGGTTTAGGTTTAATTTTATTTTATTTATTTTTATTTTATTTTTTTAGATTTTTTTTAATTTAGGTTTAGATTTTTATTTTTATTTTTTATTTTATTATTTTTTTAGGTTTAGGTTTTATTTTATTTTCTTTTATTTTATGTTTATTTTATTTTATTTATTTTAATTTTATTTTATTTTATTTTTTATTTTTTTTTTTTTAATTTAGTTTTTTATTTATTTTACTTTATATTTATTTTATTAATTATTTTAATTTTATTTTAAGTTTTTTAGGTTTTTAGATTTCATTTTATTTTATTTTATTATATTTATTTATTTATTTATTTATTTTTTTTATTTATTTTATTAGTTTTAGGGTTTATTTAGATTTAGGTTTAGGGTTTAGGTTTAGGGGAAGGTGAGTGTTTAGGGTTTAGGTTTAGGCTAGGGCGTCAGAGGTAAGTTTTTTTAGGATATTTTAGGTAGGTTTAGCTAGGATATTTAGTTAGTTTTAGGTAGTTATTTAAGTTTTGTATTTAAGTTAGGTAATTAGTTTTTTAGTATTTAGGTTTAGATTTAGTTTTAGGGTTTTAGGGTAGATTTATAGGGAGTTATTAGGGTTTAGGTTGGGTTGGTTTGGATTTTGGTAGGTTTAGGTTTAGGGGTTTAGGGTTTAGTGGGTTAGGGTTTAGGTTTTTTAAATTCAACAAACCAGAGGTTTTTCTTTATTTTAGTTTATTTTATTTTTTATTTAGGTTTATTTTTTTATTTTTATTTATTATTTATTTATTTTATTTATTTATTTATTTTTAGTTTTATTTTTATTATGTTTAGTTTATTTGCTTATTTTTTAGTTTAGTTTTTTTTATTTTATTTTAGGTTTAAGTTTTATTTTTTATTTTAGGTTTAAGTTTAAGTTTTATTTTTATCTTTAGTTTTTAGGTTTTATTTTAGGATTATTTTATTTTTATTTGGGATTATTTTAGTTTATTTTATTTTATTTAGTTTTTTAAGTTTAGTTTATTTTAAGTTTAGGTTTAGGTTTTATTTATTTTAATTTTAGTTTATTTTAGTTTAGGTTTAGGTTTTTTTATTTTGTTTATTTTAGGTTTAGGTTTTTTTTAATTGGGCAGTTTATTTTATTTTAGGTTTTATTTTAAGGTTTATTTTTTAGGTTTAGGTTTTATTTATTTTATTTTTATTTTAGGTTTATTTTATTTCATTTTTGTTTAGTTTTATTTTATTTTAGGTTTTTTTTATTTATTTATTTAGTTTAGTTTATTTATTTTTTATTATTTTATTTTATTTTATTTTATTTATTGGTTTAGGTTTTAGTTTATGTTTATTTTATTTTATTTTTTTATTTTATCTAAGTTTAGGTTTGTTTTAATTTTTTTTAGGTATTTAGTAGTTTAGGTTGGGGTTTATTTAGTGGTTTTGGGTTTAGAGTTTGGGTTTTGGCTTGTAGGATTTAGGGTTTAGGTTTAGGGTTTTTTAGGGTTTAGATTTAGGGTTTGGTTTTAGGGTTTAGGGTTTAGGATTTAGAGTTGGTTTAGGGTTAATTTTGGGTTGAGGGTAGGCTAGGTTTTATTTTTATTTTTAAAATAAACTAGTAGTTTAGGTTTATTTAGTGCATTTATTTTATTTTTTTATTTATTTTATAATTTATTTATTTATTTTTAATTTTTTAAATTATGTAAACTAGGTTTAGTTTATTTAGTTTATTTAATTTATTTTTATTTATTTCATTTTATTTTATTTTATAAATTGTTTGACTTCTAACTTATAACCACTTGGAGTACCATCTAACTCTTCCTATGATTTTAAAACCAAGTCTCTGGTCTTATGAATTGCAAGATAGCTATGGTAGTTTTTTAATTAGAAAGAGACTAAAGTCCTAAACACCCCCAAAAGACTAGAGCATGAGGGCATGAGCATATAACTTAATCTAGATGAAAATCTTTTCAAATTTTATTTCAGGCACAACATTTTGATAGAGGCTTTAGGATTTCTTATGCCAAAATGCATGATGAAATAAGTTATGGGTCAAATTTAGAAGAAGGTGTTCTCCACCACAAGGGATGCCCTGGAGGTCAAGCATTCCTTTATCGCAAGATGGAGATCCTTCATGTTCAAGAGAGAAAGAATATTCATGCATGATGAAACATATAACCATATTAGATATGAGTTGTTTAAAATTTAGTTAGTGAGTTGGGTATAAAGTTATTTTTATCCTAAGAGCTTAATCATATCCAAGCCACACCTTAAAGCATCAATCATTTAAGAAACAATGAGAAGCATAATGCACAATTTAAACATTACATCAAAGAATTATATAAACTATAAAAGAATAAAAGGTCGATGCGAATGCATTGTCGCATACAACGAGAGAAAAGATGGGAGGTCTACCCCTTATACAACGGAATATGAAAGAATAATTATAATTGTATTAAATGCTATGGGGTCTTCTTTCTTCATATCTCCATTTTGATTTGGTTCCCTCTTTGATTTGGATGGTGCTTAAAGGCATCAAAGGGCAGACAAAGCCTTAGCGCTCATTCTAATCCCCATAGCATTAATCCTAATTTCTATTGCAAAATTACATTTATGTGAAAAAGTAAATCTAACTACACTGCAAAATAAAGGTTAGCTAAATATACATATAATCCCAAGTAGTTGTATTTATAATTTGGACTTAGCACTCTACATGGTAACTAAGCACCTATCCTAACTTGGACTATGCTTTAGGATTTAAGCAACCTACAAAAGAGCATTTATATTTATTTTAAGCATCCCTTAAGCATAATCCCTTGCAAAACATGATTAGGCTAATATTAGCCTATAATCCATTCTAAGCATACACTCTAACATCCAAAATAATACATCATAAAAAAACACATCACATCAAACACCATCCTAACTTAAAGCTAGAAGTGGTGACTTATTTCTAATGTGTATTAAGGCTAAGTTTTGTAAGTGTTAGTGTAGAAGGATTCAATTTAACATGAAATGATTTCACTTGAAGTAGTTTAATTTGAGAATTTTAATTTGTGTTTTCTTTTGTTCCATTTGATTACTTAGCAACTAAGTGTATAAAGAGAGGAGGATTGCCCTCTTTCATCCCTATCTTAAGTAAAGTATATTAATTTGATTTAGTTCTCTTCGTGAATGGCTTATTAAATGATTTAATTAATCCTAAGTATAGGTTCACTTTAAATAATCCTATTAAAATGAAAGGCATCTTAAGATTAGTTTAATTAAATCATTCCTTTCCATCACATAAAATATATTAAATCATTCCTTTACATCACATATAACATGCATATGATTTAATCCTAAGTGTATCTATACATGCAACATATTTTTGCACACTTAAATGATAAATGTATGTGTATGTTTTGAATTTATATTTTATTTGATTGAATATTTTAACATATTAATTTAAAACTTTATCCAAATTCTTATTCAAAAAAAACTTAAGAATTAAATTAAATTGGCATGTGTTGTTGTTAAACCAAGGAAGTGAGGTTAACAAATGACCTCCTTTGAGCTAAAGCCTCATATTCCTGTGATGTCCAGACTATATACCCATTTGCATTCAAACATATGTAAATTTGTATAACATAAAGTAAGCTCCAAATCATATGGCTAATTAATTCAACCACTTGTCAATTATAAATGAATGGAATTTTAATGTAAAATGGGATTTTCATTTACTAATCACATATATACACATGTCCAAAGACATAGGCAAGTATGTGTCATTAGGAAGTGAGGTAATCAAATGACCTCCTTGGGGCTAATTAAAGCCTTGTTTTGAGAGATGCCCAGACTATATACTTGTTCTTGGACACACATGCATGTATACATAAATGAGGGAAAGAAAATAATGGAAAGATTGTATATATTTTTTTTGATTAAACCATTAATATATATGAATTAAAGCTCTATCCAAATTCTAATGTTCAAATACATAAGAATTGAAATCAAATGGGTACGTGTCAATGTTAAACTAGGGAAGTGAGGTAATCAAATGACCTCCTTGGGGCTAACTAAAGCATCATGTTCCTGAGATGTCCAGACTATATACCCATTACCATTCAATCTTATATAAATCAACACATGAATGGAAAAGAGAACTCAACATTCATACACTTAAGCTATAACACCATTTCTTATGTATTTATAACTAGCATCATAACACATATTATTCATTTATAAGCTTTTGTAAAATACATTTGGATTTAATAGTGATATCCATTCATATATTAAATTAAATCAACACATGCAAGCTTAAAGGAAATCCATTTTATTTTACTTGATTTTGAAAAGATAGATGCATGAATTCAAATGACATACCAAATTTAACATGATTTGAAAGAGGACAATCAAATATAAGCATGTGATTTATTCAACCAAACTAGTTCTTAAGGACAATTAAATCAAATAAGATTATTTAAAGCAAACCAAAGCTTTTTTATTAATTAAGTTTTGGATTTGATTTGATTTAAAGGGGAGAAGAGAAATCATCACTTGTTATTTTAAACCCATTCCCACATTTTTGATTTGATTTAATTTAAGAAATGTAGTTAAGTTGATTTTAATTAATTAGGTTGAAACCTTAATTAGATGAATTAATTACCCTTACTTATGTCACCTTAAAGTAATTAACTAAATAATTATGGCCAACATGATATGCATAGAAAATAAATTTGCAATGATCCTAGGAAATAAAAGGGGTCTAATTCAATTGGCTCATGATTAATAGTTAATTAGATTAAGGGACTTAATTAATTACTCTAATGGTTTTCCCACACATATGGACTAACCATACATTTATTGAACTCCTTCAGTTTATTAAACACCAAAAGATCTACTCTATGATTTAATTAATTAAAGTCTTATGTTATTATGACTTAATTTGATTAATTATTTTAATTAATTAGTTAAATCTTAATTAATTTCATTTAAAAAAGTGTGAAATGAATTTAGGGAAAGGGGTCTCAACCCTATTCCTTAGTTCACTTGCTGTTGAATAATGATTAATAAACTTAATTAACCAATTTATTACTATTCATGTGATTAATTAATCATTGATTAACTTAAAAGAGTAGTTAAGGTTTTAGTCAATTTTCCTAATTAAGTAATAAATAAATCCCAACCAAATCATGGGAGGTAGAGGTCATCCCATTAAATTAACCCACAAAATTTGGGATTAATTTCAAATAATTAGGAGTAATTAAGCTAATTAATTTTGTAATTAAAAATTATTATTTAAAATTAATTGATTATTTTAATTAATTATCCTTGAAATACCTTTAAAATGAGTATTTATTTGCATGTTTTTGATTTCTAAGATTTTTTTGATTTTTAGAAGATTAAAAATGATTAATTTTTATTGGCACTTTTCAAGGCCGCTTAAAGATGGCTGCCATTATTGTGTGATGGCATATATTGAAAGATTAAATGATCATCTAAGTGGAATTAATGCCATCCAATCGTGAAGAAAAAGGCGGTGTGGTCTAACATCACATGAGTGAGAGAATGAGTTCGTTCACCATTGCTCACTTAATCTTTAGAGCTGATCAACTCCAAAAGGATCCCACACCTTCATGACATCAATCAGAGGAGATCCAACGGTCAAGATCACATGAGATGCAAGTTTTCTTCAAAACACTCCAACCCATTTTTTCTTAAGGATCAATTTTGGAAGCATACCTTGCTAGAGCTCAAGACTGGTGGCTCGAATGATTGAGGAAGCTTCATCTAGTGGAGACAAAACCTTGTTGACAAACAATTGGATCAATTCTCAGATGCTTCAAAACCTACAATTTTGAGCTCGACTTTGATCAAGTCCCACCTCGTGCTCGAGAAGCTTGGGAGATGATTCTTTCTTATGATGAGGCCTAGAAAAGTATAAAGTTAATTTGAGTGTAATGGATAAATGGAGAAGTTAGGTCAGAAATGGGAGAGTCATATTTTGAGACGAACTAGAATGGCATTTTTTGATCGAGGAATGAGCTTGGGAGCTTAGGGAATGGCTCTAGCAGCTCATCTTGGGTAGCTAGGGCTCTGAGCAATGTTTTTTGTGTGTTTGAGTGGAAATTAGGGGTGTATACCCACGTTCTTCTTGATCGATGGGATTGGTTTTGCTTCTAGGCCATCTGTGGAGGTGTCATGGGTGGAGGAGGTGAGTTGGCTTAACTTGGTTTGGTGTGGAGGTGGTCGCCAAAGAGGAATCATGGGTATCCTAGTTTCAAATGCTCTTGAGAGGGTGAGGTGATTTCACCTCCCATGGGTCATGGTGACCAACCACCCTTCAATCAAGTTGGTCAATGTCCTTGGTGCCTAGGTGGACCATTAGGAGAGTACCAAGTGGCCAAGGAATGGAAATGACCACTTACATGGGTGATTTATCGCATGTGATGCCCTTGACCCAAGGGTAGAATGATCATATGGCATTAGATTTTATTTGGCGTAGACTTGAAATGACCCAAAAGTGGGTTAGCCCAAATTTCAAGTCAATTGGAGTTGATTTGGTTAGGTTTGGATCAATTTGACTCATTTAGGTCAAATTGGATGAGGTTGGGTCAAGTTGACCAATTGGTCAAATTGGGTCAAACCAAGGATTGGGTCAAGTTCATATGATCATTTGGGATGTTTTGGTTCAATTGGTTTGTTTACTTTGGCTAAGATTTTATTTTGGCTTTGAATTCATTTTGGTCAAATGGGTTATAACCAATTTGACTAAATTGGCCAAATTGTTTGGGTTGGGTGTTGGTTTAGTGACCAATTGATGATTGTAGGCTTTGGTTTTAATTAATTAAGATTTAGATTTGATTTAGTCCAAATTGACCCTTTAGGTCAATTTTTGCTAAGTAGGTCAATTGTATTCAATTGGGTCCAACCATGGCTTTGGTCAAGTTCAACAATTAATTTGGAATGAATTTGTCAATCAATTTGGTTTATATTTTGATTTGGAATAATTTGATATTTTAGTTTAATTTTAGTCAACTTGGGTCAAGAGGACCAATTGGGTTTGGTTTGACTCAATTGAAGGTCAAGTCATATTAAAATATTGATTTTGATTTGGTATGAATCATTGGCTTCAAGGGATTTGGCATAGGTTCCAATTTGGCTAGTTTGGGTTCATATGGGTTAAGGGGTTGACTTGGTCAAATGACCAAGTTGACTTGGATTGACTTGATTTGTGCTAATTGGTCAACTTAGGGTGATCAACAATCATGATGGGAGGTTTTGATGGGCTTTCAATCCAATTTGGGTAGGATTAGAACTTGGCTCAAATAGGTCAAATTGGCCACTTTGGGTCAAGTGGACCAATTGGGTTTAGTTGGATTGATTTTGGGTTGAGTTTGATTTAGTTGATTTTATATTTGGATTTGGGATTAATTTATAAATTCAATTGCAATTGGCTTGGGTCCAAATGGGTTTTGGTTCATTTGAACATTTCAAGTCAATAGTGCTATGTTGGGTTTGACTTGGGTTGATTTTGGTTTGGCTTAATGATTACAGATTTCATTAATATTTAATAGGATTACCTTTTGATTGGTATTTGCCTTGTGTTCATAATTTAGCAAAGAACACATACTTGGTCAAAGAACAGGTCAAACTACTCCAAAAGAATATGGAAGAATAAATGCAAAAGATCTCAATCAAGATGACTAGATTCTACAAGTGGGTCCACCGATGATGATAATTACTACTTAGTCATCACCAATCATTTGGAATCTGATAAGTTCTTTTCAAATCACATTAACTCATATGAGGAGGTTTAAAAACTTCAAATGATCCAGATGATTTTAAAGTCAAAGATGTATCGCCAGAGTTCAAACAAGAGATCAAGTCAACCATCGATGAGCTTAAGGAAATCAACTTAGGAACTAAAGAAGATCCACGCCCGACAAACATCATTTTTTTGTTGAATGAAATTGAAATCAATGATATAGTTAGGCTATTAACTAAGTTTAAGGACTGCTTTGCATGGAGTTATGAAGAGATGTCTAGATTGGCTCTTGACATAGCGGTCCATAAACTAGTAATAGAGCTTACTGCTAACCCTATCAAGGAAGCTTCTAGATGCATGTAGACATAGAACAACATGTCATTTTGAAGTCATGAAAGACGATGCTATCTTCATTCAAGAAAAATAACCTACTTGATTAGCAAAGATCATCCCGAAAAAAATATCAAACTCACATATGCGATTTTAGGGATTTAAATAAGGCATGTCAAAAAGGAAAATTTTAACTACCAATCCTAGAGCTAATGGTGGACATTTCCTCATCTCATATAGTCTTCTCTTTCATGGATGGCACATTTAGATATAACCAAATAAAGATGGCCTTGAAGATGAAAGAAACACATTTAAACCCATCAAAATCATTAGAAATTCATGCCTACCTTAAAGTGGTGATAACAATCTATAACTTAAATCTTTGACAAACTCAATCATCCTCAAGTCGAGTGCTCTATTGATGATCTCATGGTCAAAAGTAGAGAAAAGGAAAACCATCTATTTGATTTTAGAGTAGTTTTAGCCAAGATAATTTAACCTCAAAATAAACACCAAAGTGCATTCAGTAGCCGTGATATTCCTTGGGTGGTCCTACACCGTGGAATCAAAATTGATCTAGAGAAGATCAAAGAAATTACAAATGCCACCCCTAAATGTTTAACTCAACTCAAATCATTCTAAGGGCAATGGCATCTAAGATGCTTTATGTCTAACCTTGTGAAGATGTTAGCCAATCTCATCGGTTATCAAAAAGGATGCCAAGTTCAAGTGGGATGATAAGTGTGAGCATGCCTTTGAAGACATCAAGTATTAATACACCGCCATTCTATCAGCTCCATCTTGGGCAAGCCGCTCATACAAATGTTAGATGACTCTTAGTGCTTTGTTGGCAAGCATTGATGAAAGGAAGGAAAATGCACTCTACTACCCCAGTTGTTGACTAATCCCAGAGGCCAATTATCCACCCATTGAGAAGCATTGCCTAGTTTTAAGCATCCCAAAAGCTACATCACTACATGCTTTCTGGTGAACTTGATCACTAGATTAATCCACTCAAGATCTCATGACACATAGTTTATCCAAAATGGCACAATGGTCCAGATCCTTATAGTTTGTCATTACTTTCATACCCTCCATGCAAAGGACAAGGAAAAGAAGAAGTCTTATACACCCATTCTTACTAACTCTGGACATGATCACCCCGATGAACAAATCATGAACTTATGGATGAACTTATGGGATACTAAAATTCACCACTGGGAGATGTGCTTTGATAGTGTGGCTTCCTCTAAAAGAGGAGAAGAATAATAATCTACTATTCCTAGGGTAAGAATAGTTCTCTTAACTACCATGATGTGATGAGATTCTCACATTATTATGCACCAACAAATGAAATAATGAGTTAGTACTCAAGCATCCAATATCAACATCTTGAAATTCCATAGTTATCAACCAAATTGTTGGGTCATAAGGTTATAATGCCCAAGCTCCATCACTACCACAAGTACACCATGGAGTTGTTGGCCTAAATCATAGAGGTTGCTAAGGAGTTGGCATGTCCAAAGGATGAGACCATATCAATAAATGTCCAAAATAGATAAGTCTTATCCCTTATTGATATTGAACTCATCAAAAAGTACTCTCTTAAATGAGAGGTTGCCATTGGCAAGAAGAAAGAGGAGTTAGATTAGAAGCAACCATTCATGGATTACATAAATAAAGGCAAACTATCTCAAGAGCACTAAGATCAACAACTTTGCCCAGAGACATAGTATAGATTAGAGATATTCTACCATCAACTACCCGAAGGTAAACAGCTTAGTAGAAGCCTTCAACAAAGCTCTTATCCAAATACTGGAGAAGGCACTCGACAAAAAAAGTGACAATGGCATGAGCAGTTATTTGAAGCATTGTGGGCCTACACAACATATATAGAACTCCAACTTATTCTACCTTTCTCCTTAGTGTATGGGTCAAGCCATTCTACCAAGTCTAACACCCATCACTAAGGATAAATGTGGTAGTAAGATCATCATAGGCCAAGTTATGGTTAGAAGAGCTCAAAGGTTTAGAGGAGATATGCTCATGACATGCCAAAACCTCAAATTGTATAAAGCTAAAATGATTCAAGCTCATAATAAGTTGGTCCTTTCTAGAGCTTTTCAAGTAGGAAAGCTTATTTTAGTTTTATGGAGATTGATTGTTGCTCGTCGTAAGATGGGAGGCAAGTTTGAACCCACTTGGGAAGGCCCTTTCACCATAGAGAAGGCCTACCAAGGAGGATCTTATCAGAATATTAATCATAAGGGAGAGCGCCCAATGCTTCCAATCAATGGACTATACTTAAAGAAATATTATAAATTATGTTTAAAAATAATAATCCTCAATGAAAATTCTATTTTGAATTCAATCTCTTCCATGTTGAAAGTATTCTTGTTTACGAATCCGCCATGATGTGTTTAAAGTATGCGTAAGGAACCACAACATCATCCTATCCTCCATCGACAAAACATAAATACAAACTACACACAAACATATAAAACAAACACATATATTTTGTCTCGGGCTACTTTGGGTTGAGATAATGCCCCCAACGACACTCACTCAATAGTTGCTCTAGGTCGGGCTAATGTGCTACCCTGCTAGTGTGTCACCTCAGTGATCTTCTTACTTTGGAGGATGTAAGTCTGCTATGCTTTCCTTCCTTACTTGGCCACCCAACACCAACGAGCACCTTGTTAGTTTGGTAGGCCTTACAATGTGGTCAGTAAGCTACCTCATGTTGGCTTCATCTAAGAGGATGTGAGTTTGCTATACTTTCTTCTTAGATTAGCCTTTGTGCACTTGAATGGGTCAAGTATATTTGAGATTTAGGATAAGTCCCTAGCATCTCCATCCCACCTTACTACTTCAAGTTTGAGTCCTTCCTTCCTGCTACCCTATAGCCACTCTAGTTTAGATAACATCCCCGAGGATGAGACTATCCCATGATGATCGCTTTGATTAAAAAGTTGTAAGCCTTCATGCTTTCTTTCCATTGATTTGTTCCCCATCGGCACCTTAGGTTGGTTGGTTCTCACTATGTGGATACACCACTCATGTTGATGGATACACCTTAGGTTGGTTGGTTCTCACCTTAGGATACACACTCATGACAAATGTCTACTATGCTTTCTCCGAGTTACCACCGATACTTATAGGCTTTCTTTTCTGCTCGATAACAACCCTATTAGCACCTCCCAAGGCACTATATTTGGATCACATCCCTTTCACCTCATTTAGACACTACCCAGGTTACTATCGGATTTGACAGTTCACCTTTCCAAGTAACCACCCCTGTGGTTGGAGAATCCATCCGTGGATTTGCATTCTCCATTGGTCTAGTAACTGAGATAAGTCAAGACATAGCCCCTTCTCGTGTGGTCCCTTAACAAGGTCCATAAAACATATAAACAAAATATATATTCACTTGTGGATTAGAGGACACCCTATCGAGCATATATTCCCAAGTCGGTTTGATTTGTTGTTCACCAATAGGTCACACCAGTGATTGTTCCCTGCTTTAGAAGATGTAAGTTTGCTATGCCTTTTTCCTAGCACAACCATTGCAAAATGAAAGGCAACCCCTAAGGTTGGCTAGCTCTACCCCATGGCCAGTAGACTATCCCTTTAGATTTGTAACTCTAAGATAGGATAAGTGCAATATATCCCCTTCTCAATGAGTCCATCTCACACCGACATGGTCCATAAATTAAATCTATCAAATTTGATCGATCTCACATCCCTAGCAATATGCCCTCAATTCAAAATCAAACTAAACCAAACAAACCATATCAAATTACATGAATTTAAGATAAATTAATTATGATTACTTTTGAGTTGACATAAGTCCCCGCAATCACTCAATAGTCACTAGGTTAGGTTCAATTTATGCATCCAAGGTCAGAAGTTGTTCCTCGATTATAAGATGTATGTGCTATGCCTTAGCATAGTCATTGCAAAAAGGAAACCCTTAAGTTGGATAGCTCACCCCATAGACTATCCCTTGGATTTATAAATTTGAGGTAGGTCAAGGTTGATATAGCCTTCTGGGTCCATTGCACCGACATGGTCCATACATTAACTGCATTAAATTAAACCCACCCAATTTCTTGGGAGTTAAATCACACCTTCTCCCTAGTGGAGCCCCAATCATATATAAAAAGTCAACCAAACAAATCAAATTCAAAACCAACCTCCCTAGTGGAGCCAAATTAAACCAACTCCCCCAATAGAGTCTAAATCAAAGAAATCTAACCAAATTGTTATCCCTAGTGGATACATCCCCAAACAAATCTATGAAATCAAACTCAAATCCCAATCCCCAGTGGATAGCCCAAACCTACTTCTCTAGTGGAAGGTTCATATACCCGATCCCCAGCGAACTCGAGCCCACATCTCTAGCAGATATGCCTCCAAATCAATTAAAAAAAAATTAAAGTCAATTTGATCATAATCCCTGGTGGATTATAGAATCTTATCTCTAGTGAATCTTTCTTCCACAAATTATATAATCAAATCAAATTCAAACCTTATCCCCAACATATTTTTTTTCTATGCCATTGACATAGACCCCTCACATGTCATGTCCAATGCATATGTGATCCCCTAGCAGATCTCCCTCCATGTCCTTGACATGGAATTCTCATCAAATCTTATTTTTCCTCTTACGCACACCTTTATACTTCAACCAAAAGCCTAACAATGTATTTAAAATTACATCATCTTAACATTGTAATCAACATTTTATGATTGGTGATGGTGCAAGCTCAAACTAACTATACAATATCATGCTAAACATATTATAGTGTGTGAATTAACACACTATATTATATTATATTATATGATGTTATATTATAATTTGCTATAAATATAATATTATCTAACATTACACCTCATTAGAATCACTTAAAAGGAACAAATAACAAAATTTTCTCAAAATATGAATAATGCTCATTTTGGATGTAAAATTGTTATTTTCTATTAGAAATGGTATAAAATAGCATAATTTTGGTGTTGCTTCTTGGTGTGTGCTGTGAATTTGGCCATATTCTTCCATCTCAACCTTCAAATTAACATTTTTGTGAGTTTTGACCCAATTTTTTATAAAAAAGTAAAACATACTAAAATGTATAAAAACATTTAGTAACACACCACCACATTCATATATATGTGAAGTTATATTGATATGTACATTATATATTAATATGCTATCATATAATATGTAATCTTAAATTACACCTTGAAATGAATCACTTTAAGCAAAAAAAATTATAAAATTTGTTTGAAAATGAACATTTTTTTAATGCAAAATTCCATTCTTTTGATTAAATGACACACCATAGCACAGACCCAATGATATTCCCTAAAGCTTGCCTTAAATTAGGCCAAATCCCATCATCTCAGCCTATAAATAAATATTTTATTTTAATTATGCTAGTACAAACTCTACTACATCATCCTATAACAAACTAAAATATGCTAAACAACAAGTAGTAATACATAATAGTATGCTATAATGCATGATGATATACTATGTTATGGAATCCTATATTATAATACATTATAAAATATTATATTATATTATATTGCATATCACATCACAATGGGTTGCTTAAGATAAAAATCATAAAATTAGTCTAAACAATAAAAAACTATATATTTTATTTGTATCACTTACATATTTTAAATTAAAATAATATATTATGATGTCATGCTCCACCTATTATGAATTTTTCCAAAGTCAACCATTTCAAAGTCTAAATCAACATTTTTATAAATAATGCTAGTGTAGGCTCAAGCATGATTGTAAAATACTAAAAAAAATTTAAAATGTGCAATATATTATGATATATGATGCAATATTATGCTACAACATATAATATTTATTTTGAACATAAAATCTTACTTTTTAGACTACAAGTGGCATAGCACAACTTTGGTACTACAACCCACTACTTCAAATTTAACAAATTTATCATCTAATTTATTAAATCAATATTTTATGATTTATATTAATATAGATTATAGGACACAATACCATAATATACTTAAACATTTCAAAACATCTTATAACATCCAAAAACCCACTACATGCTCAAATATATGATGTTACATTATACTATAATATATGGTATTATAATATGATCTAGTGTTAGGGTTTAAGGTATTCAAATCTCTAATAGTCTAGGGAAAGTCTCTTGAAGACATTTTCTTTAGCTACCATAACTATTAGGATTAGGTCATTCTTAGATATACTCTAATGACATCTTTATTCAAGGTTTAGGGTTTAGGTTAGTTAGTTGGGTTTAGGGTTTAGGGTTTAGGGTTGTAGGTTTTAGGTTTAGGTTTGTGATTAGGGTTTAGGGTTTTTTTAGGGTTTAGGTTTAGGGTTTAGGTTTAGGTTTAGGTTTAGGTTTAGGTTGGGTTTTAGGTTTAGGTTTAGGTGGTTTAAGGTTGAGGGTTTAGGGTTTAGGGTTTAGGTTTTAGGTTTAGGTTTAAGTTTTAGTTTAGGGTTTAGGGTTTTTTTATAATAGAGAATGAATTCACATTCAACATTTCTCTTTTGATTTCATCAACCAAGTAGCATACTAAGTTTTATAAGACATAAGCTATGACATAGATCAAAAATAAGCACCCATAGAGCAAATCAAAAACCCTAGATAAGTAGAACCATCTCTACTACTATGGCAAAGTTCTATAAGTAGGAGATCTAATCGACTGCAGTTCAGTTTCTCTAGTTTCCATCAAAACCACTACTGCTTCTTGAGTAGTGGGATATACCAACATATCTCTGATGTCTTCCTCTGACACCACCACGGCTGTAACCTCCATCACTCCTCCTACCTCCATAACCACCACTATTTTGATGACCACCTCCATACCCACTAGGACTTCTAGATCCCCCACCACCAATGCGATAACCATCATCTCCACCTTTACCTTCACTTCTGATCTAGAAGCCTGCTGATGTGATGTTCCCATCAAGTTTTTCCATTCTTAGGTTTTAGGTCACTTTAAGGTTTAGGGTTTAGGTTTAAGCTTTAGGGTTTGGGGGGGTTTAGGTCAGGTTTTGTGGGTTTAGTCTTTAGAGTTTAGGGTTTTAGGGTTTAGAGTTTAGGGTTTAACATTTAGGATTTAGGGTTTAGGGTTTAGGGTCTAGGGTTTAAGGTTTTATGGTCAAGGGTTTAGGGTTGTAGGTTTAGGGTTATAGGTTTAGGAATTAAGGTTTAGAGTTTTTTTTTTAATTAAGTAAACTAGTAGGTTTAGGTTTATTTAGTTTATTCAGTTTTATTTTTTTATTTGAGTTTATTTTATTTTTTATTATTATTTAGTTTAGTTTATTTATTCTAGGTTAGGTTTTTCATTTTCGTTCATCTTTTAGGTTTAGGTTTAAATTTATGTTTATTTTTTAGTTTAATTTTATTTTTATTTTATATTTTAGGTTTAATTCTATATTTTTTTGGTTTAGTTTTAGGTTTAGGTTTAAGTTTTATTTATTTTAGTTTAGGTTTAGGTTTATTATTTTATGTGGGTTTAGGTTTTAATTTGGGTTTAGGTTTTTAATTTATTTTAGATTTTACATTTTTATTTTTTAGGTTTAGCTTTTCATTTAGTTTTATTTTGTTTTATTTTAGGTTATTTTTTATTTATTTTATGTTTAGTTTTATTTTATTTAGGTTTTATCCAAAGGTTTATTTTATTTTTAGTTAGATTTTATTTATTATTTTACTTATTTTATTTTATTTTATTATTTAATTTAGGCCTAGTTTAGGTTGATTTGATTTTATTATTTCTTTATTTAGGCATTTATTTATTTATTTAAGTTTTATTTAGTTTAGGTATTTAAGTTTTAATGTTTAAGGGTTTAGGCAGGGTGGGCCTAGTTTGGGTGGTAGGCTCAGGTGCAGGGCCCAGGTTTAGGTCAGGGTAGGGTTTAAGTTAGAGCCTAGCGCCTAGTCTTTAGGGTTTCTCAGGCCAGTGGGTAAGGTGGTTTGGTAGGTCAGGTTTGGGTGGGTGAGCTCAGGGTTAGTAGGGCCCAGAGCCAGTAATTAGGTAGGGTTTTGTTTAGGGCCCAGGATTTAGGATCCAGTGGCCTAGGTTTAGATTTAGGGTTTAGTTTTTAAAAATAAACCAATAGTTTTAGGTAGTTTTTATTTTAGTTTATTTTATTTTATTTTATTTAAGTTTATTTTATTTTAATTTAGTTTAGTTTGTGTTTATTTTAGTTTTATTTTATTTTATTTTATTTAGGTTTAGGTTTATTTTAATTTAGTGGATTAAGTTTATTTTATTTTTAGGTTTAGCTTTAGTTATTATTTAGGTATTTTTTAGGTTATTTTTTTAGTTTAGTTTAAGTTTATTTTAGTTTATTTTATTTGATTTTAGGGTTTAGTTTATTTATTTTATTTTTACATTTCTTTATTTTAGTTTAGTTTATTTTAGTTTAGGTTATTATTTTATTTTTATTTTATATATTTTTATGATTAGGACTTAGGTTTTATTTATTTATTTATTTTATGTTTTAATTTTAGGTTTATTTTTACATTTAGGTTTATATTTAGTTTTATTTTATTTTATTATTTTATTTTATTATACATTTAGTTTATATTTTAATTAAATTTTTTATTTTAGGTTTATTTATTTTAGTATAGTTTTATTTGTATTCATTTTATTTTAGTTTAGTTTTATTTTTTTTATTTTTTTTTAGGTTAAGGTTTAGGTTTAGGTTTAGATTTTTTTTTAGTCTTTATTTTATATTTTATTTTACTAATGTTTTATATTTATTTTATTTTTTAGGTTTTATTTAGTTTAGTTTAGCTTTTATTTTGGTTTTAGGGTTTGGGTTTAGGTTTTAGGTTTAGGGTTTAGGGTTTAGGTTTTAGGGTTTAGGGTTTAGGGTTTTAGGATTTTAGGGTTTATGGTGTAAGGTTTAGGTTTTAGGTTTAGGGTTTTGAGTTTTTGGTTTTTTCTTTTAACAGAGAAAAAATTCAGATTCAATATTTCTTCTTTTCGATTTCCTCAACCAAGTAACACACCAAGTTTTCTAAGACACAAGCGATGACATAGATAAAAAATGAGCATGCATAGAGCAAATCAAGAACCATAGATAACTAGAGATGTCTCTACTATAAAGGCATAGTTCCATAAGCAGCAAATCAAGTTGGTCATTCATCAATTTCTCTAGTTCCCATCCACTGGTCTTGAGAGCGGATTATCATATCCGATCTCTCCTTTACCACCGCAATGAATATAACCTTCGTTGCTCCTCCTACCTCCATATCCACCAGCATCTCTAGATACCCCACCACCACTATGATAATTACTGCCTTCACCTTCAGGTCTAGGTTAAGGTTTTTATTATATTTTTATCTGTTTAGGTTTTAGGTTTTTATTTTAAGTATATTTTTAGGTTTTCTGTTTAAGTTTAGTTTTAGATTTATGTTTAGTTTATTTTAATTTATTTTATTTAGGTTTAGGTTATCTTAGGTTTAGGTTTATTTTATTTTGTTTATTTTATTTTTATTTTAATTTTAGGCCCTTTTTTTAGTTTAGGGTATATGTTTTATTTTTTTATCTATTTTTAAGCTTTATTTTTAGGCTTATTTTTTAGGTTTAGGATTTTGTTTAATTTTTATTTCATTTTATTTTAGGTTTGCATTTTTACAATTTTTTAGGTTTAATTTTTATTTTGTTTAGGATTTTTATTTTTTTCATTTAGTTTAGGTTTTTATTTATTAAATTTTAGTATAGTTTTTATTTATTATGTTATTTTTTTTAGGTTCAGGATTTAAGATTTTATTTTAGGTTTATTTAATTTGTATTTTACATTTAGTTTTTATTTTATTTATATTCTTATCAGGTTTATATTATTTTTTAGTTTAGTTTCAGTTTTTATTTATTTTATTATAGTTTAATTTTTATTTCTATTTTATTTTATTCTTAGGTTAAGGTTTATAGGTTTTAGTTTTAGTTTAGGTTTTTTTATTTTATTTTATTTCTTTATTTTATTTAGGTTTAGGTTTTTTCATTTATTTATTTTTAGGTTTTATCTAGTTTAGGTTTAGGTTGTTTTAAGGTTGGGTTGTGTTTGGGGTTTAGGGATTATGGTTTTCATTTTAGGGTTCAGTTATAGTAGGGTTTATGGTATCTTGAGTTTAGGGTTAGGGTTTAGGTTTTAGGGTTTAGGGTTAGTTTTAAGGTTTGGAGTTTAGGGTTATGATTTTTCTATTTTATTTTATTTTTTTAAATTTTTTAAATTAAGTAAATTGGTAGGTTTAGGTTTATATAGTTCATTTTTTTCTTTATTTTAGTTTACTTTATTTCTAGTTTTTAAGTTTATTTTATTTTCCTTTTAGTTTGATTATTTGGTATACTTATTTTAGCTTAGTTTTTTATTTTAATTTATTTTGGTTTAGGTTTAGGTTTATGTTTATTTTTTAAGTTTTATTTTATTTTATTTTTTTAGGTTTAAGTTTATTTTTATTTTGGTATTTTGAGTTTTATTTTATTTTAGGTTTAGGTTTTAGGTTTTATTTTAGGTTTATTTTAGTCTCTTTTAATTTATATAGTTTTTTAGTTTATTTTATTTATATTTATTTTAGGTTTAGGTTTATTGATTAGTAGGTTTAGGTTTATTATTTTATTTAGGTTTAGGTTTTTTTTTAGGTTAGAGTTTAGTTTTAAACTTTATTTATTGGTTAATTTTTTTGGTGGGTTTATTTAATTTTTAGGTTTAGGTTTAGTCTCATAGGTTTAGTTTAGGTTTTATTCTATTTTATAATTTAGGTTTTATTTATTTATTGTTAAATTTATTTAGTAGGTTAATGTTTTTTAGGTTTATTTAGGATTTTATTGTTTTAGGTTTATTTTAGTTTTATTTAGGTTGCATTTATGGTTTAGGAAGGGTTTAGGGTTTAGGGTTTAGGGTTTTTATTTTAGGGTTTGGGGTTTAGGGTAATGGTTTTATTTTATTTTATTTTATATTTTAAATTAAGGGTTTAGGTTTATATAGTTTTTATTTTATTTATTTATTTTATTTTATTTAGGTTTATTTTATTTTTCTCTTTAGTTTGATTTTTATATTTATTTTTAGCTTAGGTTTTTTTATTAATTTATTTTTAAGGTTTAGTTTGGGTTTAGTTTATTTTTTAATTTAGTTTTATTTTATTGTATTTTTTTAGGTTTAAGTTTTATTTTATTTTTTTGGTTTAAGTTTGAGTTTTATTTTATTTCAATAGGTTTAGTTTTGGTTCTTATTATTTTAGGTTTATTTTTGTCTTCTTTTAGTTTTGGTTTAGGTTTTATTTTATTTATTTTATTTTATTTTAGGTTTAGTTTAGTTTATTTATTTAGTTTAGGTTTAGGTTTATTTTATTTTATTTTAAGTTTAGTTTTTTTTTAGTTTGGTTTAGTTTTAAACTTTATTTTAGGTTTATTTTTAGGTTTAGGCTTTTATTTAATTTTAGGTTTAGGTTTAGGTTTATAGGTTTAAGTTTAGGTTTTTATCTATTTTAATTAATATTAGGTTTTTATTTATTTATTGTTAAATTTATTTTAGGTTAATGTTTTTAGGGTTTAGGGTTTAAGGTTTAGTAGTATTTATGGTTTTATTTTATGTTTAAGGTTTAGGTTATTTTTTAAAGAGTCAACCGATAGTTTTAGGTTTATTTAGTTTATTTTTATTTGTTTTAGTTTTATTTTATTTTTTATTTTTTATTTAGGTTTATTTTTATTTATATTTTTTAGCTTATTTATTTTAGGTTTTCTTTTTAGGTTTTAATTTTAGTTTATTTTAGGTTTAAGTTTAGGTTTATGTTTATGTCTTAGTTTAGTTTTATTTATTTATTTTATGGTTAGGTTTTATTTTTTTATTTTGTTAGGTTTAGTTTTTATTTTATATTTTTAGGTTTAGATTTTAGGTTTGGATTTTTTTGGTGTTTAGAGTTAGGGTTTTTCCCTTTATTTTTTTATTTTATTTATTTTATTTTAAATTAATTAAGGTAGGTTTAAGTTTATTTAGTTTATTTTTTATTTATTTTAGTTTATATTTTTTATTTATTTTTTATTTTAGTTTATAGTTTATTTATTTTAATTTAGGTTTTTTAGTTTATTTTTTTAGGTTTAGGTTTATTTTATTTTTTTAGTTTAGGTTTTAAGTTTATTTTAGGTTTAATTTTAGGTTTTATTTTAGTTTGGTTTAAGTTTATTTTAGTTTATTTTTATTTTATTTAGTTTATGTTTAGTTTAGTTTATTAGGTTTAGGTTTATTGATTTTAGGTTTTATTTACTTATTTTATGTTTAGGTTTATTTTATTTTTTTTATTTTATTTTATTTAGGGAGTAGGTTTTTTATTTTAGGGTTTAGGTTTTATTTATTTTTTTAGGTCTATTTTTTTAGGTTTAGGTTTTAATTAATTTTAGGTTTAAGTTTGTTTAGTTTAGGTTCACATTTTGGTTTTAGTTTAAGTTTATTTTTATTTTATTTAGGTTTAAGTTTATTTATTTTATTTTATTTTAGGTTTTATTTTGTTTTATGTTAAGGTTTTGTTAGTTTTTATTTTTTTTTTTAAATTAAGTAGGTTTAGTTTATTAAGTTTATATTTTATGCATTTAGTTTATTTTTTCTTTTATTTTTATTTTATTTTTTTATTTAGCTCAGTTTATTTATTTTATTTATTTTATTTAGTTTTATTTTATTTATTTTTTGTGCTTCAGTTCTTTGGTTAGCTTTTATTTTAGGTTTATTTTATTTCATTTTAGGCTTAGTTTATTTTTACTTTTATTCATTTTATTTTTAGTTTAGGTATTTTAGTTTTATTTTATTTTATTTCTTTTCTTTAGTTCTTTTATTTTATCTTTTCTTTTATTTAGTTTATTTTTATTCCTATTTAGTTTTATTTATTTATCTAGTTTTAGTTTATTTATTCTTTTTTGTTTTTAAGGTTTTATTTTATTTTATTTTATTTTGACTTTATTAGTCTAGGTTTCAGGTTTTATTATTTTATTTTGGTTTTCATTTTATGTTTATTTTATTTATTAGTTTAGTTTAGGTTTTATTTATTTTATTTTAGTTTAGTTTTTAGTTTTTTTTTTTGTTTTGTTTTTTAAGGTTTAGGTATTTTTATTTATTTTATTTTTAGATTTTAATTAGTTTAGGTTTAGGTTTTTAGGTTTTTATTATTTAGTGTTTAGGGTTTAAGGTTTAGGGTTTAGGGTTTAGGGTTTAGGGTTTAGGGTTTAGGTTTAGGTTTAGAGTTTAGGTTTATTTTTTATCATTTTAGTTTAGTTTTTTGGGTTAGTTTAGGGTTATTTTTTTATTTTATTTTATTTAGAATTAAGTAGTTTTAGGTTTATTTAGTTTAATTTTATTTATTTTAGTTTATTTATTTTTATTTAGGTTTATTTTATTTTATTTATTTAGTTTATTTATTATATATTTATTATTTTTTGTTTATGTTTTTATTTTAGTTTAGTTTAGGTTTAGGTTTAGGTTTTATCGTTTAGGGTTTAGGGTTTAGGGTTTAGTTAGTTATTTTAGGGTTTAGGGTTTAGGATTTAGGGTTTATCATTTTTAAGGGTTTAGGTTTAGGTTAGGGGTTTAGTGTTATTTTATTTTTTACTTTATTTTATTTATTAAGGATAGGTTTAGGTTTATTTAGTTTATTTTTTATTTATTTTAGTTTATTTATTTTTATTTAGGTTTATTTTTATTTTTATTTAGTTTAGTTTATTTATTATAGGTTTATTTATTTTTGTTTATGTTTTTTATTTTAGTTTATTTTTTAGGTTTAGGTTTAGTTTTTAATTTAGTTTTTTTTATTATTTTTTTTAGGATTTAGTTTTATTTTTTATTTTTTGGTCTAGGTTTAGATTTTTATTTAATTTTTTTAGGTTTAGGTTTAAGTTTTATTTTTATATATTTAGTTTATTTTAGTTTTTTTATTTTATTTTATTTTATTAATTTAGGTAGGCAGGTTTAGTTTATTTTAGGTTCATTTTTTATTAATTTTAGTTTAGGTTTAGGCTTATTTTATATTTACTTTAGGTTTAGGATTTTTTTTTAGTTTAGGGCTTAGATTTTATTTTTTATATATTTTTAGGTTATATTTATTAGGTTTATTTTTTAGGTTTAGGTTTTTATTTAATTTTTATTTTGTTTTATTTTAGGTTTATTTTATTTTTATTTTATGTTTAGTTTATATTCTATTTTGGCTTTTTATTTTTATGTTTATTTTTTTAGGTTAGTTTAGTTTTTTATTAATTTTATTTTAGTTTAGTATTAATTTTTATTTTATTTTATTTTTAGGTTTAGGTTTAGGTTTTGGTATTAGTTTAGGTTTTTATTTTATTTTATTTTTTCATTTATTTAAGTTTAGAATTTTTACTTATTTTATTTTTAGGGTTTTATTTAATTTTGGTTTAGGTTTTTAGGATTTTATGGTTTAAGGTTTGGGGTTCAGGGTTTAGGGTTTGGGGTTTATGGTTTAGGGTTTATTGTTTAGGGTTGTATGTTTTAGGGTTTAGAGTTTATGGTTTAGGATTTAGGGATTAGGGTTTTGGATTTTGGAGTTTAGGGTTTAGGGTTTTGGGTAGGGGTGAGCATTCGGTCGGTTTGGTTTATTCGGTTTGGTTTTTTTTGTTGAATAAAACCATTCTTTTTAAAAAAGAACCGGCCAAGTAACACAAAAAAATATAAGACAAATAAACCAATTAAGTTAGTTTATTTTATTTTCCTAAAAAGAGAGATTAAAAAATTTAAAGTTAACAAACAATTGAACAAATAATAGAAATTTTATTAACTAAAGTTACTAAACTACATGTATACATATTGATACAATGTAATGTATAATATAAATAGTTTTTCATATTGATACAAATATACAATTTATGAATGTAATGTACAAATAAAATTATAAACAAATAAACAATTAACAAAGAAAGAGAAAAAAATAGTACAATATAATTCAATTGTATATTAAGCAATCTCTGTCCCCATCAATTGAAATGTGATTATCGTCATAGAAAGCTATCAACTTTCCAAGGACCAAGACCCAGTGCCGTAGAGAGCAAACTTCATTAGAAATGCCCTCCATTTTGTATCTCCAAGAATAACATATAGAAAAAAAACATTATTCATATTAATAAGATATCTACATTCTACAAAGAATTATATAATATGAACTAACTATTTTTATCTTTTGAGAGAAACACTTACATTAGGTCTTTAGGCTTCCAAATTGATGAGCAAGCAGAAGGAAGAAAGGGTTTGACATCATTATGAGCTTGGGCTTGATAGGTAATTTTCAAATATTACTAGAGTAGTTGGTTTTCACTTTCGATATAATAAAAAAACAAATATTTTCAATTTAGGAGTTAAGCGTTTAGTGCTTTCCATCTCATCGAAGATTGATTCAAAATACCATTTTAGTGTAGATACCATGAATGCCAAAGGACCTATCCATAAAAGAAAAAAAAAAAATTTGAGTTTCTAAAGCTCAACAAAAACACGTATTTACAATGATAACTAAATGTAGTTTGAAGCAAAGTTTGACTTAACACCGATGTTTCAAAATTCTGGGGTGATTAAGTGTTTTATCCCTAGTTTAGGTCAATTCTTCCTACTCCAAAGAAATCAAAGTAGAACGAAAAGCTTTGCTTATTTGACCTCATAAACTTAAACTAACAACAAAAAAAAATACATGGTCGATTAATTGCTTAGGTAATGTTGCGAGTTCTCACTTCTCACTATTTGAAATGATTACAATATGCACCATAAAGTATATATTTCCAAAACTAAAACCATACTTACAATATAGATTACATAAAATATAGGTTATAAGATGGACCAAGAAATGGTGGTTGGAAGAATCATGCAACTAAGAAAAGATAACAACGAAACAGCGACACCAAATAATCATTCCTTGCTTATGAGACTTTATAGTAGCAGTTTACAGATTATCAGCATTTGCTCCAACACCGGTGAATCAAACATTCAAACCATCAACAAAATTTCCATGAAGGAAGAAGTCTAGAGAGAGAGAGAGAGAGAGAGTTGACATAATCATAATGTGATTTGTTTATTGGGCGTTGGTATTTTCTCAAAGAATAAAGTCCACGGGACCACAACACTAGGTGATGATCCTTCACAATCACACTTCACAAAGGCTCACAATTAACCAAATTATTGTTCTCCAAATGAATCAAAAATTCAAACCATCACCAAATTTTCAACAAAGGTAGACCAGAAGTAGAGAGAGAGAGAGAGAGGGAGAGAGAGATAAAGAGAGGAGTTGAGATAATGTGATTTAGTTCTTACAAGTTTTACCTCACAAAGAATCAAAAGACTTAAATTTGAAATCGATGGGAAGAGACTAAGAGTGAGCGTGAAGAGTGAAGGCGAAGACATAAGTCCGAGCGTCGAGAACTTTAGGGTTTATGTAGCTATATTATATAGAAAAAAATAGGCGTTAAATTGGAAAGTTTAGCGGAAAGCCAAAGATTTTGGAATTTGGAATGCGGAACACTGGAATCTTTTAGAATGCCTTATAGCCGTGCATCGACCATCAGTCTAGGAATGAATACTCCGAACTCCGAAGTGTCTCTAAGTAAATCAAGATGAGGCAGATAGGACGAAATAGGCTAGTGACGGGTAATTAAACTAATAGTCAAAATTAATCGGTTTAACCGTAAAATCGAAATTTAATAAATTAAAAGAACCAAAAATTAAAGTATTAACCCATAATTTCAACCAAATAATGAATAAAAAACCGACAAACCGACCAATTAACATCGGTTAGGTTGTTTTCAGTTTGAACCGTCTAATGCACACCCCTAGTTTAGAGTTAGTTTTAGGATTTAGGGTTTTGGGTTATTTTATTTTCAGGGTTTTATTTATTTTAGTTTAGATTTAGGTTTATTTTATTTTTATTTTATGTTTAGGTTTTTTTTAGTTTAGGGTTTTATTTTTTAGGTTTAAGTTTTTATTTAGTTTTACTTTAGGTTTATTTTATTTTTATTTTTGGTTTATTTTTTATTTTATTTAGGTTTTTAATTTTTTAATTTAGATTACGTTTTTATTTATTTTAGTATAGTTTAGTTTTTATTTTATTTTATTTTATTTTTAGGTTTAGGTTTAGGTTTTGGTTTAAGTTTAGGTTTTAATTTTATTTTATTTTCTCATTATTTTTTGTTTAAGTTTTTTATTTATTTATTTTTAGGTTTTATTTAGTTTAAGTTTATTTTTTTTGCTTTGGGTTAAGGGTTTAGAGTTAGTTTATGGTTTCAAGTTTTGGGTTTAGGGTTTGGGGTTGAAGGTTTAGGGTTTAGGGTTTAGGGTTTAGGGTTTAGGGTTTAGGGTTTAGAGTTTTAAGGTTTAGGGTTTAGGGTTTAGGGTTTAGGGTTTAGAGTATAGGTTTTAGGTTTTAGGTTTAGGGGTCATGTTTTTGTTTAGGGTTTAGGGTTTTTTGTTTTTTTTAATGCAGAATAAATTTAGATTCATTATTTTTTCTTTTTAGTTTCATCAACCAAGTAATAGACCAAGTTATCTAAGATACAAGCGATAACATAGATAAAATAGGAGTACACATAGAGCAAATCAAAAAACCTAGATAACTAGAACCATCTCTACTGTAATGACATAATTCCATAAGCGGATCAGTGGGTTATTCAATTTCTCGGTTCCCATCAAAACCACCCCACCTCTTGAGTAGCAGGATCCACCATCATATCCTCGATCTCTCTCCCCACCATCACGCATAGAGCAAATTAAAAACCTTAGATAACTAGAACCATCTCTACTATAAAGACACAATTCCATAACTTTTAGAATTTATTTTAAGGTTTATTTTTTCAGTTTAAGTTTTTATATAGTTTTTATTTTATTTTATTTTAGGTTTATTTTAATTTTGTTTTAAGTTTAGTTTTCTTTTTATTTAGCATTCTTATTCTAATGTTTCTTTTATTTTTTTTAAATTTGTTTAAGTTTTTATATATTTTATTTTAGTTTATTTCAATTAGTTTATTTTATTTTATTTTTGGGTTTCAGTTTAAGTTTTAGTTTAGGTTCTTATTTTTATTTTATTTTTTTTATTTTATTTAGGTTTTTTTATAGGTTTTATTTAATTTAAGTCTAGGATTTTATGTTTCTATGGTTTAGGGTTAAGGGTTTTATGGTTTAGGGTTAGTATTTAGGGATTTTATGGTATAAGGTTTAGGGTTAGTTTTAGGTTTAAGGTTTAGGGTTTTAGGGTTTAGGGTTTAGGGTTAGGGATAGGGTTTAGAGTTTAGGGTTTAGAGTTTAGGGTTTAGGGTTAGTTTAGGGTTTAGGGTTTAGAGTTTAGTTTTAGGATTTAGGGTTTAGGGTTTTAGTTTTTTTATTTTAGTTTTATTTTTTTCCAATTAAGTAAATAGAAAGGTTTAGGTATATTTATTTTATTTAGTTTATTTTTGATTTATTTTAGTTTATTTTATTTCATATTTTTATTAAGGTTTATTTTTATTTTTATTTAGCTCAGTTTACTTATTTTAGGTTATTTTACTTTAGTTTATTATTTAGTTTTAGGTTTACTTTGTAGTTTAGTTTTATTTTTATTTTATATTTTAGGTTTAGGTTTTATTTTTTAATTTTAAGTTTAGGTTTATGTTTTTATTTTATTTTTTAGGTTTAGGTTTTATGTTTTTATTTTAGGTATATTTTTAAGTATTATTTTTTAGTTTAAGTTTACGTTTATTTTTAGTTTATTTTATTTTATTTAGTTTAGGTTTTGGTTTAGGTTTTGTTTATTTTAGGTTTAGGCTTATGTTTTAGTTATTTTAGTTTAATTTATTTTAGTTTAGGTTTAGGTTTATTTTATTTTTACTTTAAGTTTATTTTTTATTTATTTTTAGGTTTATTTTAGGTTTATTTTTTAGGTTTAGGTTTTTATTTTCTTTTATGTTTATTTTATTTTATTTTAGTTTTTTATTTTTTAGTTTAGTTTAAATTTTTATTTATTTTATTTCAGTTTTATTTTTTATTTTTTATTTTATTTTCTTTTTAGGTTTAGGTTAAGCTTAAGGTTTTAGTTTGATTTCATTTTATTATTTTATTTTATTTTTATTTAAGCTTATTTATTTATTTTATTTATTTCATTTTTAGGGTTTAGGGTATAGGGTTTATGGTTTAGGGTTTCAGGGTTTATGTTTTTAGGGTTTAGGGTTTAGGGTTAGGAGTTAGAGTTTAGGGTTTACTGTTTAGGCTTTAGGGTTTAGGGTTTTGGGTTTTTAGGGTTTAGGGTTTAGGATTTTAGGGCGCAGTGTTTATGGTTTGGGGTTTGGGTTTAAGGTTTAGGGTTTAGGGTTTAGGGTTTGAGAGTTTAGGGTTATTTAGGGTTTAAGATTTAGGGTTTGATAGTTTAGGGTTATTTAGGGTTTAGGGTTGTACGTTTATAATTTGGGATTGTAGGTTTAGGGTTGTAAGTTTAGAGTTTAGTGTTTAGGGTTAGTTTTAAAGTTTAGGGTTTAGGGTTTTGGGTTTAGGATTTAGGGTTTAAAGTTTAGGGTTACTTTTAGAGTTTAGGGTTTAAGGTTTAGGGTTTAGGATTTAGTGTTTAGGGTTTAGGGTTTATTTAGTTTATTTTTTAATTATTTTAGTTTATTTTATTTTTATTTAAGTTTATTTTTTATTATTAGGGTTTAGGGGTTAAGGTTTTAGGGTTTTTTTCCTCCGATACATAATCGGACAGTGGTTAAAGGTATAAGTTTAAGTTTAAGGTTTAAGGTTTAAGTTTAAGATTTAAGGTTTAAGTGTAAGTTTAATGTTAAGTTTAAAATTATAAGGTTTAGAGTTAATACTTTTAAGGTTTAAGGTTTAAGGTTAGGGTTTAGTGTTTAGGGTTTTAGGGTTTAGTGTTTGAAACTTTAGGGTTTATGGTTTTAGGAGTTTAGGTATAGGAGTTTAGGTTTAGCATTTGGGTTTAGATTTAGGAGTTTAAGGTATGAGATTTAAGGTTGCTTCTTTAGGGTTCTGTTGGGGTTCATGGTTTCATTTTTTATTAGGTTTATTTTATTTTTATTCATTTACTTATTTTAGGTTATTTTACTTTAGTTTATTATTTAGTTTTAGGTTTACTTTGTAGTTTAGTTTTATTTTTATTTTATATTTTAAGTTTAGGTTTTAATTTTTAATTTTAAGTTTTGGTTTATGTTTTTATTTTATTTTTTAGGTCTAGGTTTTATGTTTTTATTTTAGGTATATTTTTAAGTATTATTTTTTAGTTTAAGTTCGTTTATTAGTTTATTTTATTTTATTTAGTTTAGGTTTGGTTTAGGTTTTGTTTATTTTAGGTTTAGGCTTATGTTTTAGTTATTTTAGTTTAATTTATTTTAGTTTAGGTTTAGGTTTATTTTATTTTTACTTTAAGTTTATTTTTTATTTATTTTTAGGTTTTATTTTTAGGTTTATTTTTTAGGTTTAGGTTTTTATTTTCTTTTATGTTTATTTTATTTTATTTTAGTTTTTATTTTGTAGTTTAGTTAAATTTTATTTATTTTATTCTTATTTTTTTTATTTTTATTTTATCTTTTAGGTTTAGGTTGCTTCAAGTTTTAGCTTCATTACTCTTATTATTTTATTTTTTTCATTTCCTTTTAGGTTTAAGCTTTTATTTATTTATTTTATTTATTTTGGCTTCAGTCAGGTTTGTGAGTCAGGGTACCGCTTGGCCTCAGTGGCTAGTTTTGTGGGTTTAGTTTAGGATCTTGCCAGGTTTCATGGTCTGGGGTCTGGGCTTTAGCTCAGTGGCCTTTATTTGAGAGCTAGGGTCATTTATAAGATTTAGTTGATAGGTCATTTAGGGCTCAGTTTGCACGCCATAACTGGGATCCAGTGGCTGAAGTTTAGCCTGTAAGGTTGGTAAAGCAGGGCTCAGGGTTGGGCTCAGATTTAGTGGTAAAGCTCAGGTCACTTTAGAGCCTAGGTTTAAGGCCGAGGGCCTAGGATCTAGTGTTTAGGTTTAGTTTATTATTCTTTTTTAATCATTTAGTTTTATTTTATTTTATCTTTATTTTATTATTAGGTTTTGGGGTTAAGGCCTTAGGGTTTTCCCCATACATAACCCAATGGACAGTGAGCATAGCCTGTTGGCCTAAGTTTAAGATTTGGCTAATGCAAGTTTAATGTTAAAGTTATAAGGTTTTAATAATCTTAAGGTTAGGGTGTCAGGGCCTAGTTCAGTGGTCAGTGGCTTGTTTGGGCTTTAGTTTTTAGGCTAGGGTAGTATGTGGGGAGTCCCAGTGGATCTGGAGGTATGAGATCAAGGTGCTGGGCCTGTCACCATCTGGGGTCCATGGTCAGAGCAGAATCAGAGTTTAGCCTTGTGGTCTTTGGGGTCCAGTGTTGCAGTGGTTTGGCCTGGTCAGTGTGGCCTAGGTGAGGTGTGGCTAGGGTAGGGAGGCTCCAAAACAGATGGTCTGGCTCAGGGTAGGATTTAGGATTCCAGGGCTCAGGACTCAGGGCCTGGGCTGCAGTGGAACTTTAGGTAAAGCCTCCAGGTCAGGTTGGTGGCTCAGGTCTGGGCTCAGGATCAGGGCCTAAGCCAGCCTGGTGGGTAAGGCCTAGGATTAAGTTTAGCATACAAAGCCAAGGTTTGGGTTTTATTTTCAGCTTTATCTGATCTTTCTGTGCCTATTTTTTTATTTACCTTTAGTTTTATTTTATTTAGATTTTATCCAGAGATTTATGTTATTTTAATCTTAGTTTATGTTTATTTATCTTATTTTAGTTTATTTTATTAGTTTACTTTATTATCTTTAGGTTTAATAGGTTTAGAGTCTTTATTTTATTTTTATTTAATATTTAGGTCAGTATTTTAATTTAGAATTTATTTAGTCAGGTTTGTGCCTGTGGCCCATGCCTCAGTTTTGGTTTAGGATTAATGTAATGGTCAGAGGTTAGGGCTCAGGGCCCAGGTGTGGTCAGGGTCATGGCCTAGGCTCATGATTTGGGCCTGAGCCCAGGCTCAGATTTAGTGGCTGTGGAGTTTTGGGGTAAAGTTTGGGTTTAAGGTCCAGGCCAGGGTCAGGTTTGTAGGTTTAGGGCCCAGGGTCAGTGTAGGCCCACTGGCTCAGTCAAGAGCTGGCCTCAGGTTTCTTTTCCATTTCAGCCTTAGAGGGGGTTAGGGGGCATGGTCCAGGGTCTGAGCCTAGGGCCCATGGTCAGCCTGGGGTGGAGGGCCCAGGTCTGGCTCAGGCCCAGTTTGTTTAGTGGCCTCAGGTTTAGTGGCTCAGTGGTGTGGCCTAAAGTGATTTAAGGTTTAGGCTTTAGCCTAGGCCTAGGGGGTCAGTATTTAGGTTTATTTTATCTTATCTTTACTTTATTTTTTATTTTACATTTAGTTTTATTTAATTTAGGTTGCCCCTGGGATTATTTTATCTTTAATTTAGTAGTTTTACTTTATTTTAGTATATTTTATAAGTTTATTTTATATCATTTTCAGGTTTAGGTTTAAGTTTTAGTTTTAGTTTTTATTTTATTTTATTATTTTATTTAGGTTTAAGTTTTTTATTTATTATATTTTTAGAATTTATTTAGTTTAAGTTTTAGTTTTTAGGTTTTTAAGATTTTGGGTTTGGGTTTTAGGGTTTTGGGCCTTGGATCAGGGGGGGTCATGGTGGGTTTAGGGCCTAGTTTAGGGCCTGGGGTTTAGTTTATGATTTAGGGTTTAGTTTAAGATTTAGGGCCTAGAGCTCAGTTTCAGGGTTTATTTAAATTAAGTAAAACCACCAGTTTATTTAGTTTATTTTAATTATTTTTAATTTATTTAATAATTTATTTAATTATTTATTTAGGTTTTTTTAA
Organism: Cymbidium sinense; assembly: GCA_021442155.1. Lineage (NCBI taxonomy): Eukaryota > Viridiplantae > Streptophyta > Magnoliopsida > Asparagales > Orchidaceae > Cymbidium > Cymbidium sinense. The sequence goes on along the minus strand of CM038224.1, from coordinate 142,017,599 downwards.
TTTAGGGGGTTTAGGTCTGCCTGTGGCTCATGAGGGTTTCAGTCATGGTTATAGTTTCAGTGCTCAAAGATTTTGGGGCCTGGGAGTGGCTCAGGGCCTTAGAGCTCAGGCCTGGGGCCTAGGGCTGGCCTGGGGTTTAGGTTTAGGGCCTTAGGATTTTTGTGGCTCAGGGCTCACCGCCTGTGCCTAGTGCCTGAATTTAGAGTTTAGCTAGTGGTTTAGTTATGTGGTTTAGTTTGGCCTGTGGTTTAGGGCTCCAAGTTGTGGGGTTTAAGGTTTAGTCTGTCCAAAATTAGTTTAGGATTTAGGGTTTAACGATTTAGGATTTAAAGCTCAGGATCTGAGTTTTATTTATTTTAGCATTTTATCCATGGTTTATCTTTTTTAATTTATAAGTTTTATTTATATTATCTTAGTTTTATTTTATTACATTTACTTTATATTATTTTTTAGGTTTATGTTTAGTTTAGGTTAATTTTATATTTTTATTTTATCTTATCTTATTTACTCAGTATTTTTAATTTTAGTTTTTTAAGTTTAGCCTCAGGTTTTAGGTTTATGCTTTGTTTATGGTTTAGGGTCATGGTAGGATAGGCCCATGGTGGTTATTTAGTTTGAGCCTAGGGTTTAGTCAGTGTTTAGGATTTATGGTCAGGGTCACGATTTAGGTTGGTGGTGGGGGTTTGTTTAAGATTTAGGGTTTAGGGTTTAGGGTTTAAGTTAGGTTTAATGTAAGTTGCCCAGGGTTTAGGTCATGCAGTTTAGGTTTAGGTTTAGGGTTGTAGGTTTATGGTCAGTTTTAGGTTTTTTGGGTTTTTTTTGGGTTTATCTTTTAGAGTTTAGTTTAGGGTTTAGGGTTTAGTAGGTTTAGGGTTTGAGTTTAGGGTTTTATGGTGGTTTAGGGTTGATTTAGGGTTTAGGGTGGTTTTAGGGTTTAGGGTTTGTGGTTTTGGTTTGTGGTTTTAGGGTTTAGGGTTTAGGGTTTAGCATTAGGGTTCAGGTTTTTGTTTAGGGTTTAGGGTTTGTGGTTATTTTTTTTAACAGAAACCCAATTTAGATTCAACATTTCTTCTTTTCAATTTCATCAACCAAGTAACACACCAAGTTTTCTACGACATATGTGACCTCGTAGAGAATGGGCATGATAAAGTAAATCAAAAACCTTAAATAACTAGAACCATCTCTACTGTAAAGACACTGTTCCATAACTTTTAGGTTTTATTTTATGGTTTATTTTTTCAGTTTAGGGTTTCGGGTTCATTTATTTTTGTTTATTTAATTATTTATTTTTTATTTTATTTTCCTTTTAGGTTTAGGTTAAGCTTAAGGTTTTAGTTTTATTTCATTTTTTTATTTAATTTTATTTTTGTTTAAGCTTAACGTTTAGGTTTAGGTTTTTAGATTTTTATGGTTTCAGGTTTAGGGTTTAGGGTTAGTTTAGGTTTTAGGGTTTAGGTTTAAGGTTTTGGGTTTTCAGTTTTTTTTTTGGGAAAGTTAGAATTTTATTATAATAAAAGGAAAAGATATAATGTCCTTAAAAGGGGTAAAGCTCTAAAATTCTACTATGCACAGAGCTATAAGAAACCTAAAGAGCAAATCCCCTATTTAAGTACGTTAATAAAAAAGGAAAACAAAAGAGCAAATACAACGCCTAAAAAGTATAAGAGAAAAGACATAGAGTAAGACTGAAACAAATCCTGAAAATAGTAAAAGGATGAGTTAGTACAAATTCATGATTCCTTTGAGGAAGCAAAATAAGCAACATCCTCAACAACAACACTTGGGTTGGCTGAGTAATGACCATTCCCTCTGTAAAGTTCCAACCTATAAAAGAAATCTACAAAACACTACAAAGAAAAAAGTGATAGCAAAAAAGGATAAAGATAAAGATAGGAAAAGGAGAGAGCTGAGAAAGAGAAGGCTCAGGCTTAATTAGGATCATCTCAAGGGGCAATAATTCATATGAGCATCCAAACTTCATAAAGAAGAGTTACAATCATATGTAATGTTACCAACTAGAGAGAACAGGTGGGTAACATCAAAGCCATCATAGCCAGCATAACTGATGCAAGTAAACATCCAAGGCCAGCAGTTCGTAGAGTTCTAGATCTTGCACCATTAAATAAAGAGCAACTGTCCAACAACTAGCTTGCAACCAAACCACCAAACAAAAACCACAATAGACTAATCACAATAACCTAGAGGGAGGCTAGAACAAATTCAGAACTCCAACAATGCCATTATGCAAATACCCATCCAAGCTCCAAACTAGGGAAAACTAGAACCAACCATCAGCAAACACCAGACCCATGCCAATTAACAAAGAAACAGCCAACAAAACCAAGATAAGAGCCCTCAAGCCAAAGTCCTAACAAGTAGCAGTCACCAAGCCTAACTAGGGTGAATAACCACAAAGGACTAAATAGCTCAAAAATGAAACCATCAATTGAAGGAAACATAAGCTGCAGCCATTACAAATAACCAGAAGACAAAACAATCGTAAAAAGGGGGACAAAGGCAACCACCAACCACTAGAAACCAAAAATTCAAATCCAAAAGGATCAACAAAGGTTTGACCAACACAACAAAAGGCTCTAGCAAATTGTACAAAAATAAGGAAAAGACCAACAAGGAAAAAAATCAACCAACCAAGATTCAAAAGATAACTACAAGTCCTCCAACCAAACAACTAACTAAAATAGCCATAAGGCAACCACCAAAGAACAACCCATCATAAGTAACCAACAAAGGAAGCATCCCCAACAGCCAATGAAAACTAGAAAACAACCAAAGCTCCACACAAGAGAGGTCCAAAAGAAGCACAACCACCATAGAAAGGCAATAACAGCTGCTAGCCAGGACCAGCTAAGAAACCAAACTTCCCTAATAAATAAGACTAACTTAATTGGAAGGATAATTACAACATAAAATGTGTTGCAAATAATGCACCCAACGAAGGTTAATCCCAAGAGAATAAGCCCACACAAAACCAGGGAAAAAGAAGAATTTAGCAACAAACAATAAGGAACAGGCAGGCAACCCCCAAAAAAGTAGCTAGGAAATTCTCCAAAAGATGGCCTAGAAAGTTAGCAACCAACAACAGTTCCCACTAGGAAGGCCACCCATCCAACCATGAAAAACCAACAAAAAGTAATTTGACTTCAATGGGAGAGCCAACAAACCAACCAATGTAGAAAATAGAATAAAGCTAGAGTAAAAAACCATCTTATCCACCAACAACTCGAGTAACAAGGCGGAGAAGATAGCAGCAACCAGGGTGAAAAAAATAAGCCAACCCAAAAGTAAGTGGTCAAAACCATAACTCAACTTAGGAAAAAATGTGAAAATAAGTTTAGTTTAGGGTTTAGGGTTTTGAGGAGGATTTAGGGTGGTTTAGGGTTGTATGGTTTAGATTTAGGTTTAGGGCTTAGGGTTAGGAGTGGGGTTTAGGGTGGGGTTTAAGTTTAGGGTTTGGTTAGATTAGGGTTTAGGATGGTTTTTTTTTAGGGGTTTAAGGTTTTGGTTGGCTCAGATTATGATTTGGTAGCCAGTTAAGGTAGAGATTTAGTGGAGGAGTTTAGTTTAGGGTTTAGGGTTTAGAAGGTAGGTAGGTTTTTACACATCCCAGGGTTTGTGATGATTTTGAGGTTTTATGGTAGTTTAGTTTTTTCAAATTATGCAAACCCAAGAGGTTTAGTTTATTTAGTTTATTTATTTATTTAGTGTGATCATTTTAGTTTGTTTTTAGGTTGGTTTAGGTTTATGTTTTATTTTAGTTTAGTTTTATTTATTTTTTTTTTTAGGTTTAGGTTTTATTTTTTATTTTAGTGGTTTAGGTTTTTTTTCTTTTAGGTTTAGATTTTAGGTTTTTATTTTAGGTTAACTTTTAGGTTTTATTTTTTAGTTTAGGTTGAACTTTATTTTCAATTTATTTTATTTTATTTAGTTTATGGTTTAGGTTTAGTTTATTTTAGGTTTAGAGTTAGGTTTTTATTTTAGTTTAGATTTTAGTTTAGTTTATTTTATTTATTTTATGTTTAGGTTATTTTTAGTTTTAGGGTTTTTTTTAGGTTTATGTTTTATTATTTTATTTTATTTTATTTTAGTTTAGTTTATTTTTATTTTCACGATGGTTTTATATTTATTAGGTTTTATTTTAGGTTTATTTTATTTTTAGTTTAGTTTAGGTTTTAATTTATTATATTTTAGTTTAGTTTAAAATTTTATTTTATTTATTTTATGCTAATTTAAGCCTTTAGTTTAGGTTTTATTTTATTTTATTTAAGTTTAGGTTTTAAGTTTTTTTTATTAGATTTAAGTTTAGGTTTTAGGTTTTAGGGTTTAGGGTTTATGGTTTAAGGTTGGGTTTGTTTAGGATTGTGGTTTTAGGATTTAGGGTTTAGTTTAGGATTAGGGTAGTGTTTAGGTTTTGTAGGTGTATTTTTATTTTATATTTTTTATACATTTATTTTTTTAAAATTTTATAATAAATAAACTAGTAGGTTTATGTTTAATTAGGTTATTTTTTATTTTCGTTTATTATAATTTTAAATTTATCTAGGTTTTTTTTTATTTTTATTTAGTTTAGTTTTTTATTTTAGGTTTATTTATTTTAGTTTAGGTTTTTATTTTTGTTTATTTTTTAAGTTTAGGTTTATGTTTAGGTTTAGTTTTATTTATTTATTTTTATTTTAGTTTTTATTTTTTATTTTATTTTCTTTCAAGTGGCTTAGTTTAGGTTAGTTTAGGTATTTATTTTATTTTATTTATTTATTTTTTATTTTGGTTTGGGATTATTTATTAATTTTATTATTATGTTTTATTTAATTTAGGTTTAAGTTTTTAACTTTTTAGGATTTTGGATATAGGATTTAGGGTTTATGATTAGTTTAGGGTTTTGGGTTTAATGTTTTATGGTTTAGGGTTTAGGGTTTAGGGTTTCGATTTTAGTTTTAGGGTTCAAGTTTTAGTTTAGGATTTAAGGTTTTTGGTTTCTTTTTTCTTAATAGGGAATAAATTTAGATTCAACAGTTCTTCTTGTCTATTTCATCAACCAAGTAACACACTAAGTTTTCTAAGACACAAGTGATAAAAAATGAGCACGATAGTAGATCAAAACCCAAGATAACTTTCTACTATAAAGACATAGTTCAGTAGTAGATCGATTGATCATTCTTAGCCCCATCGAAACACCCCAACCTCTCGAGCACGGGGATCCACCATCATATTCCCGATATCTCCTCACCACCACCATATAACCTCCATCGATCTGCTCTGGGTTTTATGTTTTTTAGTTTAGGTTTTATTTAGTGTTTGGGGTTTAGGGTTTAGGTTGTAAGTTTTAGGGTTTAGGTTTAGGGTTTAGGTTTGGTTTAAGGCAGGTTTAGGTTTTGGGTTTAGGTTATTTAAGTTTTAAGGTTAGGGTTTTAGGGTTTAGATTAAGTGTGAGGTGGGTTTAGGTAGAGGGTTGGGTGTTAGGGTTTAGGTTGGTTTAGAGATTTAGGGTTTATTTAGGAGTTTATTTAAGTTTAGTTTTAGGTTAGTTTAGGTTTTATTTAGTTTAAGTTTAGGGTTTAGGTTTAAGTTTATTTAGTAATTTATTTTTTTAGTTATTTTGTAGTCCCATTATTTAGGTTTAGGTTTAGGGTTTAGTTTATTTATTTATCTTTAGTTTAGTTTAGTTTAGGTTTAGGTTTGGTTTAGGTTTAATTTAGGGTTAGCTTTAGGTTTTATGTTTATTTATTATGTATTTTAGGTTTATTTTAACGTTAGATTTATTTATTTAAGTTTATTTAGGTTTAGGTTTAGGTATTTTAATCTTTTAGGTTTAGGTTTTAGTCCAGTTTATTTTAGAGGTTTTATTTTATTATTTATTATATATTTATTTTATTTAAGATTTATGTTTAGATTTAGCTTAGGTTTAGGTTTAAGTCAGTTTAGGTTTAGGTTTAGGTTTAGGTTTAAGTTTAGGGTTTAGGTTTAGGTTTATTTTTCATTTATTTATTTATTTATTTTATTTAGTTTAGGTTTAGGTTTTAGGTCATTTTTTAGGTTTAGGTTTAGGTTTATTTTAGTCCAGTTTATTTAGGTTTGGGTTTAGTTTTAGTTTAGTTTTAGTAGTTTTCAGGTGTAGGTTTTAGGTTTAGGTTTAGGAGAGATTTAGGTTTGGTTTAGGTTTATTTAGTTTATTTTAGTTTAGGTTTAGTTTAGGTTAGGTTTTATTTTATTTATTTTATTTATTTATTTATTTTAGTCATTTATTTAGTTTAACCCAGGTTTAGGTTTTTTATTTTATTTTATTTAGTTTAAGTTTTATGTTTAGGTTTTCTTAGCTTTTAGTGCAGGTTTAGGTTTTAAGTTTAGGTTTATTTATTTATTTTAGTTTATTTATTTAGTTTATTTAGGTTTAGATTTAGGTTTTTTGATTTTAGTTTATTTATTTTAGGGTTTTAGTTTATTTAGTTTTGGTTTTAGGTTTTAATTTAAGTAGTTTAGTTTAGGGTTTAGGCTTTAGTTTATTTAGGGTTTTAGGGTTTAGGAATTAGGGTTTAAGGTTTAGGTTTAGATTGTGCCTAGGGTTTAGGGTTTAGGCTTAGATTTAGGGTTTTAGTTTAGGTTTAGTGGGGTTTAGGGTTTAGGGTATTTTTTTTAAAAAAAAATTAAGTAACCATCATTTAGTTTATTTTATCTTTATTTAGGTTTATTTTATTTTTTATTTTGTTTTAGTTTATTATTTTAGTTTAGCTCTATTTTAGCTTTTAGGTTTAGGTTTAGGTTTATGTTAATTTTATTTATTTTTTTTTTTAGATTTTATTTTTTTTTTGGGTTTATTTTTTATTTTTTAGTTTTTTAGGTTTTCAATTTATTTTTTAGGTTTAGGTTTAGTTTTTTATTAGGTTTATTTTAGGTTTAGTTTTAGTTAGGTTTAAGTTTATTTTTAGTGCACATATTTATTTAGGTTTATGTTTAAGTTTAGTTTATTTAGGTTTTGGTTTAGGTTTAGTTATTTTAGTTTAGGTTTAGGTTTATTTTTATTTTTTTAGGTTTAAGTTTTGTTCTTAGTTTAAGGTTTAGGTTTTATTTTTATTTATTTAGGTTTTATTTAGGTTTATTGTTTATATAAGTTTTTATTTTATTTATATTTTAAGTTTATTTTATTTTATTTTATGTTTAGGTTTTTATTTAGGTTTTATTTTAGGTTTGTTTTATTTTTTAGTTTAGTTTAAGTTTTACTTTGTTTTTGTTTTTATTTTTTTATTATTTTATTTTTAGGTTAAGGTTTAGTTTTAGGTGTAAGTTTATGTTTTATTTTTTATTTTTTTATTTTTTTTCTTTTGTTTAGGTTTAGAATTTATTTATTTATTTTATGTTTAGGTTTTATTTAGTTTAGGTTTAGGTTTTTAGATTTTAGGGTTTTAGGTTTAGGGTTTGGGTTTAGGATTTAGGGTTTTGGGTTTTTTAGGTTTAAGGTTGTAGGTGGTTTTAGGGTTCACTTAGGTTTTTAGGGTTTTAGGTTTTTAGGGTTTTTATTTATTTTGGTTTTGTTTATTTTAGTTTAGGTTTATGTTGATTTTATTTTGTTTAGTTTAGGTTTAGTTTTTTTTTTAATTTAGGGTTTAGGTTTTATTTTTTATTTATTCAAACATTATTTCTAGGTTTATTTTTTATGTTTAAGTTTTTATTTATTTTATTTTAGGTTTATTTTATGTTTATTTTATGTTCAGCTTTTATTTTATGTTTATTTTATTTAGGTGTATTTTATTTTATTTTGTTAAGTATAGATTTTAATTTAATTTATTTTAATTTACTTTTTATTTTTTATTTATTTTATTTTAGTTTAGTTTTTATTTTATATTTTATTTTATTGTCAGGTTTAGGTTTAGGTTTAGGTTTAGGTTTTTTTAGGTTTTATTTTTTATTTTATTATTTATTTAGGTTTTTTATTTTAGTTATTTTTGGGTTTTATCTAATTTAGCTTTTAAGGTTTTTAGGGTTTAGGGTTTATGGTTTAGGGTTTAAGGTTTAGGGTTTTAGGGTTTAGGGTTTGGGGTTTAGGGTTTAGGGTTTAGGTTTTATTTATTTTAGTTTAGTTTATTTTAGGTTCGGTTTATGTTTATTTTATTTTGTTAATTTTAAGTTTATGCTTTTTTTTAGTTTAGGGTTTAGGTTTTATTTTTTATTTTTAGGTTTTTTTTTGGGTTTAACTTTTTATTTCATTTTAAATTAATTTAAGTTTACGTTTATTTTATTTTTATTTTAGGTTTAGTTTTTATTTTATTTAGATTTTTTATTTTTAGGTTTATATTATTTTTTATTTTTGTTTAGGTTTTTATTTATTTTATTTTATTATAAGGTTTAGGTTTTAGTTTAGTCTTTTATTTTATTTAGGTTTTTTATTTTTAGGTGTATTTTATTTTTTAAGTTTAGATTAAATTTTAATTTAATTTATTTTAGTTTAATTTTTATTTTTACTAATTTTGATTTAGTTTAGGTTTTGTTTTTTGTTTTTTTTTTATTTATAAGTTTAGGTTTAGGTTTAGGTTTTTATTTTATTTTATTATTATTTTTATTTAGGTTTAGTTTTTTATTTTATTTATTTTAGGTTTTTATTTAATTTTGGTTTAGGGTTTTGGGTTTTATTTTGGGTTTTGGCTTTGGGTTTTTGGGTTTGGGGTTTAGGGTTTAGGGTTTAGGGTTTAGGTTTTATTTATTTTAATTTAGTTTATTTTAGGTTAGGTTTATGTTTATTTTTTTTGTTATTTTATAGGTTTTTTTTTTTGGGGTTTAGGTTTTATTTTTTATTTTTAAGTTTATTTTTGGGTTTATGATTTTATTTAATTTAATTTTAGGTTTATTTTATTTTATTTTATGTTTAGTTTTATTTTATTTAGGTTTTATTTTAAGTTTATTTTATTTTTATCTTAGTTTAGGTTTTTATTTATTTTATTTTAGTTTAGTTTTCACTTTTTATTTTATTTTTATTTAAGGTTTAGGTTTAGGTTTAAGTTTAGGTTTTAGTTTAAGTTTTAATTTTATTTAGGTTTTTTATTTCTAGGTGTATTTTCTTTAGTTTAGTTTAACTTTTAATTTAATTTATTTTAGTTTAGTATTTATTTTTTATTTATTTTATTTTAGTTTAGTTTTGTTTTTTATTTTATTTTATTTTTAGGTTTAAGTTTAGGTTTTTATTTTAATTTATTATTATTTTTATTTAGGTTTAGTTTTTTTATTTTATTTATTTTTGATTTTTATTTAATTTAGGATTTGGGTTTTGGTTTTTGGGTTTAGGGTTTTTGGGTTTAGGGTTTAGGGTTTAGGGTTTAAGTTTTATTTATTTTAGTTTAGTTTATTTTAGGTTAGGCTTATGTTTATTATATTTTGTTTATTTTAGGTTTAGATTTTTTTTAGTTTAGGGTTTATGTTTTATTTTTTATTTTTAAGTTTGTTTTTTTATTCAAGTTTTTATTTAGTTTTTATTTAATTTAATTTTAAGTTTATTTTATATTTATTTTACATTCAATTTTTATTTTATTTAGGTTTTTTATTTTTGGGTTTATTTTATTTTTTTAGTTTAGTTTAGGTCTTTATTTATTTTATTTTAGTCTAGTTTTAACTTTTTATTTTTATTTTATTTTAAGGTTTAAATTTAGGTTTAAGTCTAGGTTGTAGTTTAAGTTTTTCTTTTATTTTATTTAGGTTTAGGTTTTTAATTAATTTATTTTTTTTAGGTTTTATTTAGTTTAGGTTTAGGTTTTTAGGTTTTTAGGGTTTAGGCTTTACGGTGTAGAGTTTGGGGTTTATGGTTTAAGTTTTTTTTATTTTAGTTTAGTTTATTTTAGTTTAGGTTTATGTTTATTTTATTTTATTTATTTTAGGTTTAGGTTTTTTATAGATTAGGGTTTAGGTATTTTTTTAGGTTTATGTTTTTATTTAGTTTATTTTTTTTTTTAGGTTTAATTTATTTTTATTTTACATTTAGTTTTTACTTTTATTTAGGTTTTTCATTTGTAGGTTTATTTTATCTTTTAGTTTACTTTAGGTTTCTATTTATCTTATTTTAGTTTAGTTTTATTTTATTTTATTTTATTTTGAATAGGTTTAGGTTTAGGTTTAGTTTAGTTTTAATTTTATTTAGGTTTTATTTTATTTTTAATTTTGATTTAGTTTTAGGTTTTAGGGTTTAGGGAGGTTTGGAATTTAGGTTAGTTTAGGGAGGGTTTTAGGGTTTGGGGTTTAGGGTTTAGGTCCAGTGCAGATTTAAGGTTTAATGTTAGTGTTTAGGTTTGGAGTGGTCAGTGGTTTAGGGTTTAGGGTGGTAGGGTTTAGGGTTTGTGGTAGGTTTAGGAGAATGTGTTTAGGGTTTAGTTTAAGTTTAGTTTAATTTATAGTTGGATTTAGGTTTGTAGGTTTAGGATTTAGTTTATGGTTTATGGTTTAGGTTTAGGGTTTAGGTTTTAGGTTTTGGAGGTTTGGTTTAGGTTTAGGTTTATGATTTAGTGTTTAGGGTTTGGGTTTAGTGTTTAGGTTTTTTAAAAAAAATTTAGTAAACTTGTATGTTTAGGTTTTTTTAATATATTTAGTTTATTTTATATTTCTATTTAGGTTTATTTTTTTATTTTTATTTAGTTTTGTTTATTTCTTTTATGTTTACTTATTTTAGTTTAGGATTTTTATTTCAGTTTATTTATTAAGTTTATGTGAGGTTTATGTTTATTTTTTAGTTTAATTTGATTTTTAGTTTTTTTTTAAGTTGAGGTTTTATTGTTTATTTTTATGCTTTATTTTTAGGTTTATTTGTTAGGTTTAAGTTTTTATTTCATTTTATCTTTGGCTTATTTTATTTTTATTTTACATTTAGTTTTTATTTTATTTAGGTTTTTATTTTATGTTTATTTTATTTTTTTAGTTTTATTTAGGTTTTTATTTACTTTATTTTATTTTAGATTTTATTTTATTTATATGTTTAGGATGTGGTTTAGGTTTAGGTTAAGATTTTTATTTAGGTTTTTATTTTATTTATGTTTAGGTTATTTTATTTATTTTATTTTTAGGTTTGATTTAGTTTAAGTTTTTAGGGTTTAGGGTTTATGGTTTAGGGTTTAGGGTTTAAGATTTTTTGGTTAAGGTTTAAGGTATAGGATTTAGGGTTTAGGGTTTAGGGGTTTAGGGTTTAGGGTTTAGAGTTTAGAGTTTAGGGTTAGTTTATGTTTAGGAGTTTAGGGTTTTAGTTTAGTGTTTAGGGTTTAGGGTTTTAGGGTTTAGGAATTTAGGATTTAGGGTTTAGGGTTAGGGTTTAGGGTTTAGGGTATAGTGTTTAGGCTTTAGGGTTTATGATTTCTGGGGTTTAGGGTTAGTTTTAGGCTTTAGGGTTTAGGATTTAGTGTTTAGGGTTTAGGGTTATTTTTTTAAAATTAAGTAAACTTGTTTGTTTATTTATTTAGTTTCTTTTATTTATTATTTAGGTTTATTTTATTTTATTTAGTTTAGTTTATTTATTTTATGTTTATTTTAGTTTATTTTTTAGGTTAATGTGAGGTTCATATTTATTTTTTAGTTTAAATTTAATTTAATTTTATTTTTTAGGTTTAGGTTTTATTTTTTATTTTTAGGTTTATTTTTTCAATTTAAGTTTTTATTTTATTTTATTTTAGGTTTATTTCATTTTTATTTTATGTTTAGTTTTTATTTTATTTAGGTTTTTAATTTTTAGATTTATTTTACTTTTTAGTTTAATTAAGGTTTTTAGTTATTTTATTTAATTTAGTTTATATTTTTATTTTATTTTATTTTTAGGTTTAGGTTTAGGTTTAGTTTAGGTTTTATATTATTTAGGTTAGTTTTTTAATTTTTTTTTTATTTTTAAGTTTGATTTAGTTTAGGTTTTTAGGGTTTTAGGTTTAGGGTTTATGGTTTAGGTTTTATGTCTTAGGGTTTAGGGCATAGGGTTGTAGATTTTAGGGTTTTTGGTTTAGGGCATAAGGTTAAGGGTTTTAGGGTTATGGTTTAAAGTTTATAATTTAAGATTTAGGGTTTAGGGTTTAAGATTTAATGTTTAGGGTTGTAGGTTTAGGGTTTAGGGTTTAGAGTTTAAGGTTTCTTTTATAGTTTAGGATTTAGCATTTAGTTTTAAGTTTAGAGTTTAGTTTTATAGTTTGGGTTTAGGTTTAGTTTATTTAGGTTTTAGGTTTAGGGTTTTTTTAGGTTTAGGGTTAGGTTTAGGGTTTAAGGTTAGTGTTTAAGTTTTAGGTTTGGGTTTTAGTTTAGGTTAGGGTTTAAGGTTTAGGTTTAGTTTAGTGTTTTTTAGGTTTTAGGTTTTAGGTTTAGGTTTAAGTTTAGTTGTTTTTTAGGGTTTAAGTTTTCTTTAGGGTTTAGGATTAGTGTTAGGGTTTAGGGTTTAGCGTGTACGGGTTTAGTTTTATGGTTTTGGGTTTAGGGTTAGTTTAAGTTTTGTGGTTTAGGGGTTAGAGTTTAGGGTTTAAGGTTTGGGGATTAGGATTTAGTGATTATTTTAAAAAATTTAAAGGTAGGTTAGGTTTATTTAGTTTATTTTGTTCATTTTATATTTTATTAGCTTTCATTATTTAGTTTATTTATTTTATGATTATTTTAGTTTAGGATTTTATTTTAGTTTATTTTTTAGGTGTAGGTTTAGATTTATGTTTATTTTCTAGTTTAGTTTATTTTTATTTTATTTTTTAGGTTTAGGTTTTATTTTTTATTTTTTTTGTTTAGGTTTAGGTTTTTATTTTATTTTTTTAGGTTTAGGTTTTAGGTTTTTATTTTAGGTTTATTTTTAGGTTTTATTTTTAGTTTAGGTTTAGGTATATTTTTAGTTTATTTTATTTTATTTAGTTTACATTTAGGTTTAGGTTTAGTTTATTTTAGGTTTAGGTTTAGGTTTTTATTTATTTTAGTTTTGGTTTATGTTTATGTTTATTTTTATTTTTAGTTTAAGTTTTGTTTTTTTAGTTTAGGGTTTAAATTTTATTTTTTATTTAAGATTTTTTTAAAATTAAGTAAACCAATACGTTTAGGTTTATTTAGTTTATTTTATATTTTTATATAGGTTTATTTTTTATTTTTATTCTACATTTATTTATTTTAGGATTTTTATTTTAGTTTAGGATTTCTATTTTAGTTTATTTTTTAGATTTAGGTTTATTTATTTTTTAGTTAGTTTATTTTTATTTTATTTTTAGGTTTAGGTTTTATTTTATTTTTTTTAGGTTTATCTTTTAGGTTTATTTTTATTTTGTTTTATTTTATTAGTATATTTATTTTTTTATTTGCATTTATTTTTATTTTATTTAAGTTTTTTTATTTTTAGGTTTATTTGATTTTAATTTAGTTTAAGATTTATTTGTTTTATTTTATTTTAGTTTTTATTTTTTATTTATTTTATCCTTAGGTTTAGGTTTGGGTTTGGGCTTAGGTTTAGTTTAGATTTTAGTTTAGGTTTTTATTTTATTTAGGTTTAGGTTTTTTTATTTATTTTATTTTTTAGTTTGATTTAGTTTAGGTTTTTAGGGTTTAGGGTTTAGGGTTTAGGGTTTAGGTTTAGTTTAGGTTTGGTTTAGGGTTTATGTTTAGGTTTATTTTATTTTATGATTTAGGGTTTAGGGTTAGAGTTTAGGTTTAGTTTTAGGGTTTAGGTTTAAGTTTAGTTTTATTATAGGATTTAGGTTTAGGGTTTAAGTTTAGTGTTAGTTTAGTTTAGGGTTTTAGGGTTTAGGTTTAGTTTAGCTTAGGATTTAGTTTAATCATTCTTTAGTTTAGGTTTAGTTTAGGTTTAGGTTTAAACTTTAGGTTTTAGTTTAGGGTTTTAGGTTAGTTAGTTTAAGGTTTAGGGTTTAGGGTTTAAATTTATAGGTTTAGGGTTTAGTTGTTTATGGTTTAGGGTTTAGGGTTTAGAGTTCAGGGTTTCGAGTTTACGGTTAGTTTTAGAGTTTAGGGTTTAGGGTTCAGGATTTAGGGTTTAGGGTTTGGGGTTTAGGGTTTAGTGTATTATTTAATTAAGTAAAGTAGTAGGTTTAGGTTTATTTAGTTTATTTTATATTTTTATATAGGTTTATTTTTTTTTATTTAGTTTAAGATTTTTGTTTTAGTTTATTTTTAGGTTTAGGTTTAGGTTTATGTTCATTTTTTAGTTTAGTTTTATTTTTACTTTTTTTTATGTTTATGTTTTATTTTTTAATTTTTGGTTTAAGTTTTGGTTTTTATTTTATTTTTTTGGTTTAGGTTTTAGGTTTTTTTATTTTAGGTTTTATTTTTTATTGTAGGTTTGGGTTTATTTTATTTTATTTTATTTTATTTAGTTTAGATTTAGGTTTAGGTTTTTGTTTAGGTTTTATTTATTTTAGTTTAGTTTATTTTAGTTTAAGTTTATATTTATTTTATTTTGTGATTTTGGTTTAGGTTTTTTTTTAGTTTAGGGCTTATATTTTACTTTTTATTTATTTTTAGATTTTAATTTTAGGTTTATTATTTAGGTTTAAGTTTATATTTAAGTTTTATTATATTTTATTTTAGGATTATTTTATTTTTATTTTACATTTAGGTTTGATTTAATTTAAGTTTTTTATTTTTAAGTTTTTTATTTTCTTAGTTTAGTTTATGTTTTATTTATTTTCTTTTATTTAAGTTTTATTTTTTTTATTTTATTTTCTTTCTAGGTTTAGGTTTAGGTTTAGGTTTAGTTTATGTTTTTTTATTTTATTTTATTAAATTTTATCTTGGTTTAGGTTTTTTTATGTTTTATTTAATTTAAATTTAGGTTTTTAGGTTATTAGGATTTATGGTTAGTTTAGGGTTTAGGGTTTAGGGTTTAGGGTTTGGGGTATAGGGTTTAGGATTTAGGGATTTTTTTTAGGGTTTAGGGTTTAGGTTTTATGGTTCAAGGTTTAGGGTTTATGGTTTTAGGGTTTAGGGTTTAGGGTTTAGGTTTAGAGGGTTTAGGTTTTAGGTTTAGGGTTCAAGTTTTAGTTTAGTATTTAAGGTTTTTAGTTTTTTTTAAGGAGAGAATAAATTAAAATTCAACATTTTTTCTTTTTGATTTAATCAACCAAGTAACACACTAAGCTTTTGATAAAGTGAATATAGAGATAAAAAAAAACGCATAGAGCAAATCAAACCACTATGAATTTCTTTTATAAAGATAAAGTTCCACAAGCGTCGGATCGATCGTTCTTTAGTTTATTTATCAAAAACCCCAACCTCTCAGATCCACCATCATATCCTGATCTCCTCTGCGACCAGTTTAACCTCTATCACTCCTTCCATAACCATTTTGACCACTGCATATCCACCAACATCTCAGTTCCCCACCACCTATGATTATTCACCTTCACTAGGATCTATCTTAGCCTAGTTTGAAGTTCTGTTATCAGGTTACGCCCATTCTTAGGGTTTAGGTTTATTAAGTTTTAGGCTTTATGTTTATTTTTTAATTTATTTAGTTACTTTACATTTAGGTTTATGGTTTAGGGTTTAGGTTTTAGGGTTTAATGTTTAGGGTTAGGGTTTAGGTTTCAGGGTTTAGGGTTTAGGGTTTAGGATTTAGAGTTTTTTAGGGTTTAGGGTTTAGAGTTTTTAAGGGTTTAGGATTTTTTGGTTTTAAATTTAAAAGTAGGTTTAGTTTATTTAGTTTATTTTTTATTTATTTTAGTTTATTTTATTTTTATTTTTATTTAAGTTTATTTTTTATTTTTATTTAGTTTAGTTTATTTATTTTAGTTTAGGTTTTTTTTTATTTTAGTTTATTTTTTTAGGTTTAGGTTTTAGTTTATGTTTATTTTTTAATGAGTTTATTTTATTTCATTTTATTTGTAGGTTTTATTTTTTACTTTTAGGTTTAGGTTTAGGGTTTTATTTTATTTTTTTGGGTTCAGGTTTGAGGTTTATTTTTAGGTTTTATTTTTTAGTTTAGGTTTAGGTTTATTTTTAGTTTATCTTATTTTATTTATTTTAGCTTTAGGTCTAGGTTTAGTTTATTTTATATTTAGGTTTAGGTTTTATTTATTTTAGTTTAGGTTTAGGTTTTTTTTTATTATGTTTATCTTATTTTTATTTTAGGTTTGGGTTTTCTTTTAGTTTGGGTTTAATGTTTTTAATTTTGGTTTTAAAGTTTTTTAGGCTTTAGTGTTTACGGTTTGGGGTTTAGGGTTTATGGTTTAGGGTTAATTTTAGGGTTTTGGGTTTAGGATTTATGGTTTAGGGTTTAGGATTTTTTTTTTAATTAAGTAATTCGATAAGGTTTGGTTTATTTAGTTTATTTAGTCTAATTATTTTTGTTTATTTTATTTTTTATTTATATTTATGTTTATTTTTTTATTTTATTTAGTTTAGTTTATTTATTTTAAGTTACTTTATTTTAGTTTAGGTTTTATATTAGTTTAATTTTTTGGTTTAGTTTAGGTTTATTTTTTATTTTTAGTTTAGTTTTAATTTTATTATATTTTTAGGTTTAGGTATTATTTTTATATATAGGTTTAGGTTAGTTTTATTTTATTTTTTTAGGTTTAGGTTTTAGGTTTCATTTTAGGTTTCTTTTAGGTTTTATTTTTTTAGTTTAGGTTTAAGTTTATTTTATTTTATTTAGTTAGGTTTTGGTTTGGTTTAGGTTTTATTTATTTTAGTTTAGGATTAGGTTTATTTTATTTTGTTTATTATATGTTTAGGGTTTTTTTTTTTAGTTTAGGGTTTATGTTTTTTTATATTTATTTTTAGGTTTTCTTTTTAATTTTATTTTTTATGTTAAGGTTTTTATTTAGGTTTTATTATATTTTATTTTTTGTTTTTTTATTTAGGTTTTTTATTTGTAGGTTTATTTTATTTTTTTAGTTTCGTTTAGGTTTTTACTTATTTTATTTTAACTTTATTTTTCTGTTTTATTTTATTTTATTTTCAGGTTTAGGTTTTAGTTTAAGTTTTTATTTTATTTCATTTTATTTAGGTTTAGGTTTTTTATTTAATTTACTTTTAGTTTATATTTAGTTTAGGTTTAGGTTTTAAGATTTTTAGGGCTTAGGGTTTAGGGTTTAGTCCTTAGGGTTTAGGGGTTTATGGTTTGGGATTTAGGGTTTAGGGTTTAGGGTTTAGGTTTAGGGTTTAGTAGGTTTAGGGTTAGGGTTTTTTTTTTTAATTTTTTGTTTTTTAAATTAAGTAAACATGTATGTTTAGGTTTATTTAGTTTATTTTTATTTTGATTAAGGTTTTTTTATTTTTTATTAGTTTAGTTATTTATTTTAGTTCATTTTTTTGTTTATGTTTAGGTTTAGGTTTATTTTTTTGTTTAGTTTTTTATTTTATTTTTTTATTTAGGTTTTATTTTTATTTTTAGGTTTAGGTTTAGGTTTTTATTTTATTTTTTAATATTTAGGTTTTAGGTTTTTATTTTAGGTTTATTTTTAGGTTTTATATTTTATTTTAGGTTTATTTTATTTAGTTGAAGATTATGTTTAGGTTTCGGTTTTATTATTTTAGTTTAGGTTTAGGTTTATTTTATTTTTATTTTAGGTTTTGTTTTTTATTTTTAGGGTCAAGGTTTTATTTTTTATTTTTTTTAGGTTTATTGATTAGGTTTAGTTTTTATTTAGTTTTTATTTTATTTAGTTTTAGGTTTATTTTATTTTTATTTTAGGTTTTTTTTTTTATTTTATTTATTTTAATTTTTGTAGTTTAGTTTAGGTTTTTATTTATTTTATTTTAGTTTAGTTTTTATTTTTTTAATATATTTTTATTTTAGGTTTAGGTTTAGGTTTAGATTTTAGTTTATGTTTTTATTTTATTTTGGTTTATGTTTTTCTATTTTATTTTGGTTTTAATTAGTTTAGTTTAGATTTTTAACTTTTTTAGGTTTAGGGTTTAGGGTTTAAGTTTGGGGTAAGGGTTTAGGATTTTTTTTTTTGGGTTTAGGGTTTGTGTTTAGGGTTTAAGGTTTAGGTTTAAGGTTTAGTGTTTAGTTTAGGATTTATTTGGGGTTTAGGGTTTAAAGTTTAGGGTTTAGAGTTTTGGATTTAGGTTTTAGGTTTAAGGTTGAAGTTTTTGTTTAGGGTTTAGGGTTTTGGTTTTATAAATAGAGTATCATATTTAACATTTCTTCTTTTGTTTATTTAGTTTATTTAGTTTAGTTTTATTTATTTTAGTTTATTTTATTTCTTATTTATTTATGTTTATTTTTATTTATTTAGTTAGTTTATTTATTTTAGGTTTATATATTTTAGTAGGTTTTATTTTAGCATAGGTTTTTTATTTTAGTTTATTTTTCTTAAGTTTAGGTTTAGGTTTTAGTTGAGTTTTATTTTTATTTTATATTTTAGGTTAAGGTTTTATTTTTCATTTTAGGATTAGGTTTAGGTTAGCTTTTATTTTATTTTTTTTTAGTTTAGGCAGTTTTAATTTATGTTTATTTTTAGGTTTTTAGTTTAGGTTTATTTTTTAGTTTATTTTATTTTATTTAGTTTTTTTAGGATTACATTTAGGTTTTATTTATTTTAGTTTATTTTATTTTTTATTTATGTTTACATTTATTATATTTTGTTTATTTTATTTTATTTTAGGTTTAGTTTTTTTATAGTTTAGGGTTTAGGTTTTAATTTTAGGTTTATTTTTTAAGTTTAGGTTTTTATTTAGTTTTTATTTTATTTTATTTTAGGTTTATTTTAGGTTTTTTTTTCTTAATTTTACATTTAATTTTTATTTTATTTAAGTTTTTTATTCTTATGTTTATTTTATTTTTTTAGTTTAGTTTAAGTTTCTATTTATTTTATTATAGTTTATTTTAATTAGTTTATTTTATTTTATTTTTAAGTTCAGGTTTAGGCTTTAGTTTAGGTTTTTATTATATTAATTTATATTTATTTTATTTAAGTTTAGGTTAATTTATTTATTTTATTTTTAGGTTTTATTTAGCTTAGATAAGGTTTTAAGGTTTTTACGGTTTGGGGTTTTAGGGTCTAGGGCTTAGTGTTTAGGCTTTATGGTTTAGGGTTTAGGATTTTTAGGGTTTAGGGTTTAGGTTTAGCTTAGGCATTAGGGTAAGTTTAGGGATTAGGATTTGTTTAGGGTTTAAGGTTTAAGGATTTAGGGTTTAGGGTTTCAGGGTTTAGGGTTTAGGGTTTAGGGTTTAGGGTTAGTTTATGGTTTTAGGGTTTAGGAGGGTTTTAGATTTATGGTTTAAGTTTTAAGGTTTAGTTTGGGGTTTATTTTATGTTAGTTTAGGGTTTAGGGTTTAGTTTTTTTATAATTAAGTATAGGTTTAAGTTTATTATTTTATTTATTTTAATTTATTTTATTTTTTATTTATATTTTGGTTATATTTTATTTTATTTAGTTTATTTTTTATTTTTAGTTTAGGTTTTATTTTAGTTTATTTTTGAGGTTTAGGTTTAGATTTATGTTTATATTTTAGTTTATTTTTTTTAGGTTTTTCTTTTATTTTTTTAAGTTTAGATTTTAGGTTTTTTTTTTGTCTAGGTTTAGGTTTATTTTTAGTTTATTTTATTTTATTTAGTTTAGGTTTTATTTATTTTAGTTTAGTTTATTTTAGTTTAGGTTTATATATATTATATTTTGTTTATTTTAGGTTTAGGTTTTTTTTTTTAGTTTAGAGTTTATGTTTTATTTTTTATTTATTTTTAGGTTTGATTTTGGTTTATTTTTTTTTTAGGTTTTTATATAGTTTTATTTTATTTTATTCTAAATTTTTTTTTTTACGTTTAGTTTTATTTTATTTAAGTTTTATTTTTTAGTTTAATTTTTTTTATTTAGTTTAGGTTTTTACTTATTTTATTTTAGTTTAGTTTTTATTTTTTGGTTTAGATTTAGGTT
This sequence comes from Cymbidium sinense, assembly GCA_021442155.1. Classification (NCBI taxonomy): domain Eukaryota; kingdom Viridiplantae; phylum Streptophyta; class Magnoliopsida; order Asparagales; family Orchidaceae; genus Cymbidium; species Cymbidium sinense. Next base: position 141,997,772 of record CM038224.1, on the reverse strand, counting down.
TTAGTTTAGGTTTTTATTTTATTTAATTTTTTTATTTTATTTTGGTTTAGGTTTATTTATTTATTTTATTTTTAGGTTTTATTTAATTTAGGTTTAGGTTTTTAGGGTTTAGGGTTTAGGGTTTAGGGTTTTTAGGGTTTAGGGTTTAGGGTTTAGGGTTTAGGTTTTAGGTTTAGGGTTCAGGTTTTAGTTTGGTTTAGGTTTTGGTTTTAAGCAGAGAACAAATTCAAATTCAACATTTCTTCTTTTCAATTTCATCAACCAAGTAACAAACTAGGGATGTGAGGAAATCAAATGACCTCCTTAGGGCTAGCTAAATCCTCGTGTTCCTAGGATGTCCAGACTATATACCCATTACCATTCAATCTTATATAAATCAACACATGAATAGAGAAAAGAGAACTCAACATTGATACACTTAAAATTTATAAGCACATGTTTCTTATGTATTTATAACTAGCACCATAACACATATTATTATTCATTTATAAGCTTTTAAAGTACATTTGGATTTAATAGTAATAGCCATGCATATGTTAAATTAAATCTTTGAAAGATTACATAAAATAAATCCATTTTATTTTACTTGATTTTGAAAAGATGGATGCATGACTTCAAATGACATACCAAATTTAACATGACTGGAAAGAGGATAATCAAATATAAGCATGTGATTTATTCAACCAAACTAGTTCTTAAGGACAATCAAATTAAATAAGATTACTTAATGCAAACCAAAGCTTCTTTATTAATTAAGTTTTGGATTTGATTTGATATAAAGAGGAGAAGAGAAATAATCACTTGCTACTTTAAACCCATTCCCACATTAGTGATTTGACTTAATTTAAGGGAATGTATTAAGTTGATTTTGTGGGTTAATTAAGTTGAACCCTTAATTAGATGAATTAATTACCCTTACCTATGTAACCTTAAAGTAATTAATTACTCTTATAGTTTTGATATGCATGGAAAATAAACTTGCAATGATCCTAGGAAAAAAAGGGGTCTAATGCAATTGGCTCATGATTAATAGTTAATTTGATTAAGGGACTTAATTAATTACTCTTATAGTTTTCCCACATGTGGACTAACCATAATTTCATTAAACTCTTTTATATTATTAAACACCTAAAGATCTACCCAATGATTTAATTAATTAAGGTATGATGTGATTATAATTTCAATTTGATTAAGTTATTTAATTAATTAGTTAAATTTCAATTAATTTAATTTTAAAAATGGGTGAAATCAACTTAGTGAAAAGAGTCCCAACCTTATTCCTTAGTTCATTTAGTGCGGAACAATGATTAATAAACTAAATTAATGAATTTATTACTTTTCATGGGATGAATTAAGCATTAATTAAGTTAAAAGAGTAGTTAAGGGATTAGTCAATTTTCTAATTAAGTGAGCAATAAATCCCATGAAAATCATGGGAGGCATAGGTTATCCCATTAAATTAACCCACAAAATTTGGGAATAATTGCTTAATTAAAGAGTAATTAAGCTAATTAATTTATAATTAAACCTTATTACTATTTAAGATTAGTTAAGATCATTTTAATTAATTGTCCTTTGAAATATCTTTAAAATGAGTATTTATTTGCATTTTTTTCTTTCTCTATGATTTTTAATGATTTTTACAAGTTTTAGCCATTAAAAATGATTAATTAAACCTAATTAAACCCTAATCCTATTGGTGCCACATGGCGCTCTGATGCGGTGCGCTTTTCGCAGGATTGGCTATTTAAAACTTATCTAACTCAATGCTTACATGGCAGTGGCAGATGCGCTTTCTAGTATGCCATCCAATCTAAGATCGGATGGCTACAATTAATCCCACAGCTTAATAGGATTAAATCAGATCGATTTAGCGGATCTAATCATGACCGTCCATTTCAATAATGCGGAATGGACGGTGTGTGATTTAATGTCACATGAGTGAGGGAGAATGGAGTCCGTCCATTATTGCTCACTTGATCAGGCTTCGAATCAACTCAAAGGATCCACACCATCATGACATCGATCGATGGATCAATGGTCAAGATCACGGATGCAAGTTTTATTCAAAAGCTCCATCCCATTTTTTCTAAGGATCTATTTTGGAAGCATACCTCACGAGTTCAAGTGACGAGGCCTTATTGAGCAATTTGGATCTATTGAAGTTCACTTTCGGTGGCCATGAATTGATAATTTTGAGCTCGGCTTTGATTGAAGTCCCACCTCTGGTGCTTGACAAGCTTGGAAGATGATTCGTTCTTGCTCGACAAGGCCTAAGGAAGGTGTGTGCAAAGTTAATTTGAGTTTTATAGAGAAATGGGGAAGTTAGGTCAAAAATGGGAATGTCCTATTTTGGGACATACGAGAATGGCATTTTCTGATCTAGGAATGAGCTTGGGAGCTTAGGGAATGGCTCTAGCCGCTTGTCTTGGGTAGCTAGGGCTCTAAGAAATGAATTTTGTGTGTGTTTCAGTGGAAACGAGAGGGTGTATACCCCCCTTCATCTTGATCGAACGGTGGGATCAGGTTTAGCTTTGGCCATCGCCATCTTAGGAGTCTGGGTGGCAAGGAGGAGGTGAGTTTTTGGCTTGGTTGGTTGAAGGTGTGGAGGTGGCAAGGAGGAATCATGGGTGTCTATGGGTTTCAAATGCTCAATGGGGAGGGTGGGGTGATTTCACCTCCCATGGGTTATGGTAATCACCCCCTCGGTTGGGACATCTTTAGTTAGGTTTAGGTTTTCATTTTAGGTTTATTTTTAGGCATTATTTTTTAGTTTAGGTTTAGGTTTATTTTTAGTTTATTTTATTTTATTTAGTTTAGCTTTAGGTTTAGGTTTAATTTATTTTTGGTTTAAATTTAGGTTTTATTTATTTTAGTAGTTTATTTTAGTTTAGGTTAGTTTATTTTATTTTTTTATTTTATTTTTATTTTAGGTTTAGGTTTTTTTAGTTTAGGGTTTATATTTTATTTTTATTTATTTTATGTTTATTTTTAGGTTTATTTTATTTAGTTTATTTTATATTATTATAAGTTTATTTTATTTTATTTTACATTTAATTTTATTTTATTTAGGTTTTATCTTAGCTTATTTTTTTTTTTAGTTAGTTTAGATTTTTATTTTATTTTATTTTATTTACGTTTAGGTTCTTTTTTATTATTTTATTTTATGGTTTATTTAGTTTAGGATTAGGTTTTAGGATTTTAGGGTTTAGGTTTAGGGTTTAGGTTTAGGGTTTTAGGATTTAGGGTTTAGGGTTAGGATTTAGGATTAGGTTTAGGGTTTAATGTTTAAGCTTTAGGTTTAGGGTTTAGCATTTGGGGTTTAGGTGTAGGGAGTTAGCTTAGGGTTTAAGGTTAGTTTAGGGGCTTAGGTTTAGGCTTTAGTGTTTAGGTTTTAGGGTTTAGGTTTAGTTTAGGGTTGTTTAGGGTTTAGGGTTTTAGTTTGAGGTTTAGGGTTTAGGGTTTAGGGTTTAGGTTAGGGTTTAGGGTTTAATTAGGATAAAATAAATTAAATTCAAAAATTCATAAAATAGTATTTCAAAGATTTAAGAAAGATAAAATTTTATTAAAGGCAACAAAGCTTAGTTGAACAATCTAAACCCATATCATCATAAGATTCCTCAACAGATCTTCCTTCTTTTTCCATTATAGAAGGAGTACGAAGAATTAAACACGGCACATCAAATTTACTAGGATCCTTCAAATACTCCTTAACCTTCTCGTCTTGCAGGTAAGTTGTTGGCAATCATGGACATTCTTGTAAGTGTTGATGAACATGTGGGGCATTATAGCAAGGTGGGATAGAGAGAGGTGAGTGAGAAGTTTACATTGAAAGCACGAAACTTCTCATGAGATCATCTTGTGAGGTCAAGCACAGGACTAAACATAATATCATACAGGACTGACAAGGCCATAAGAGAATGGCCTAATCCCAGCTAGGCGAGGAGAGCATCCTCACGATCCCACCTTCTTTTTTAATTAGCTGAGGTGATAATTTCAATAGTACCCTTATTGATCTTTGTTAGGTTTGAGAACCAAGAAGAAGAGTCTATGAAGGTTAGGTGTTGGAGGAACCACAACATCAATAAGTGCAAGAAGACCAACATGGGGGAGCACCAACTTTGTATTTAGGCCTCTTGACTTCTTTAAGATTACCTTTCATTTAAACTAGGTTTAGGGTTTGGGTTTAGGATTTTAGAGTTTAGGATTTAGGGTTTAGGGTTTAGGGTTAGGATTTAGGATTTAGGGTTTAGGGTTTAGGGTTTTTTAGAGTTTAGGGTTTAGGGTTTAGGGTTGTAAGTTTAGAGTTGTATGTTTAGTGTTTATGGTTTAAGGTTTAGGATTTAGGGTTTACCTTTTTAAAAAAAAAAATTAAGTAAACTAGTAAGTTTAGGTTCATTTAGTTTATTTAGTATATTTTTTATTTATTTTAGTTTATATTATTTTATATTTTTATTTCGGTTCATTTTTTATTTTTATTTAGTTTAGTTTATTTATTTTTAATTTATGGGTTTTTTTTTAAGTTTATTTTTTTAGGTTTAGGTTAGGGTTTAGGTTTATTTTTAAGTTGAGTCTTATTTTTATTTTATTTTTTAATTTTACATTTTTTTTTTAGGTTTAGGTTTTTATTTTATTTTTTTAGGTTTAGGTTTTAGGTTTTCATTTTAGGTTTATTTTAGGTATTATTTTTTAGTGTAGGTTTAGGTTTATTTTTAGTTTATTTTATTTTATTTAGTTTGGGTTTAGGTTTAGGTTTAGTTTAATTTTATTTTAGGTTTAGGTTTTACTTTTTTTTAGTTTAGTTTATTTTAGTTTAGGTTGAGGTTTCTTTATTTTGTTTATTTTATTTTATTTTAGGTTTAGTTTTTTTTAGTTTAGAGTGTAGGTTTTATTTTTTTATTTACTTTTAGGTTTATTTTTTATGTTTAAGTTTTTATTTAGTTTTTATTTTAGGTTCTTTTATTTTTATTTTACATTTAGTTTTTATTTTATTTAGGTTTATTTTATTTTTTAGTTTTGTTTAGGTTTTTATTTATTTTATTTTTTATTATATTTTATTTTTTGGTTTAGGTTTATGTTTTAGTTTTATTTTATTTTATTTTATTTTATTTAGGTTTAGGTTTTTTTATTAATTTTATTTTAGATTTTATTTAGTTTAGGTTTTTTTGGTTTTAGGCTTTTAGGGTTTAGGGGTTAAGGTTTAGGGTCTAATGTTTTAAGGTTTAGGGTTTTAGGATTTAGGGGTTAGGGTTAGGGTTTAGGGTGTAGTGTTTTGGCTTCAGGGTTTATGGTTTTTAAGGATTAGGGTTTGGGTTTAGGGTTTAAGGTTTAGGTTTGGGTTTATTTTAAAGTTTAAGTTTAGTGTTTAGGTTGTAGGCTTAGGGTTTAGGGTTAGTCTTTGGGTTTAGCATTTAGGGTTAGTGTTTTTTTATTTTTCTTTATTTTTTTATTTTTATGGTTTAGGGTTTATGGTCTAGGTTTAGGATTTAGGTTTTAGTTTAGGGTTTAGGGTTTTTTGTTTTTTTTAGAGAGAACAAATTCAGATTCAACATTTCTTCTTTTTGATTTCATCAAACAAGTAACACCAAGTTCTCTAAGACACTGACATAGATCAAAAAATAGCACACATAAAGAAAATCAAAACCTTAGATAACTAGAACTATCTCTGTAAAGACAATTGCATAAGGTAGATCGGTAGTTCTTTAGTTTCTCAGTTCCCATCAGAACCACCTAAGCCTCCTCTATAGCAAGATCCACCATCATATTCCTAATCTCTCCCTCCACCACCACCACAGTTGTAACCTCCGTCGCTCCGCCCGCCTCCATAACCACCACTACTCTGACCACCACCTCCATATCCACTACCACAGCTGTAACCTTCATCCCTCCTTCCGCCTCCATAACCATTAGTGCTCCACACCCTCCATATCCACTGCACCTCAAATCCCCCCACCACTTGCGATAATACCTTAGCCTTCACCTCCTCCACCAAATCTAGACTAAGCGGTTGGGGTGATGTTCTTCTTAAGGTTCTACCCATTCTTAGGGTTTAGGTTTATTAGCTTTTTGGGTTTAGGTTTATCTTTTAATTCATTTAGTTACTTTATGTTTAGGTTTAGGGTTTAGGGTTTAGGGTTTAGGATTGAGGGTTAGGGTTTACGGTTTAAAGTTTTTTTTAACTCAACTGATTTTATAATAACAAGAAATTACCAAATCAAGCAAGACATTATCCTCATAACTAATAAAATAAGATAAAATAAAATGCAATTCAAAATTCATAAAATAGTATTTCACAAAATGATTTAACTCAGAGACCATAAAATTTGATTTTATAGAAGGCCATCAAAGCTTAGTTAGAACATGTTGAACCCTAATATCATCGATTCCTCGGTGGCTTGTCCTTCTTCTCTCTTCGATGCATAGAGGAGTAGCAATAGCAGTAGAAGCATCAGTAGTGATCAAATTTAGTAGGATCCTTTAAATACTCCTTTACCATTTAAACCTGTTGGAATGTGTAATCAGTGGAAATCACAATGGTGAGGACATTCTAGTAAGCATTGATGAACATGTGGGGCATTGTAGCAGGGTGGGATAAGAGAAGGCCAATGAGAGAGAAGTGATAATTGAAAGCCCTGTCAAAAACTTCTCGATGAGATCATCATCAGTGAGGTCAAGCACCTTGAACACCACCATCATCATAAAGCGGGCGAGGTCCATAATGAATGGCTAATCCCAAAGTATAAGCCTCTCGATCCACTTTATCGCTTTTTTAATCAGCTCAACTAGGGAGATAATTTCAATAGTACCCTTGCTGATCTTAGTTGGGATATTTAGAACCTGGAAGAAAGAAGTCTATGAAGGATATAGATCGGTGTTGCTAGAAGAACCCAACATCAATAGGTGCAATAAGATCAACATGGGCTAACATATTTCACAACCTCTTCACTGACTTCTTTAAGATCACCTTTCATAAAAATCAGCACAACTAGGGTTTAGGGTTTAGGGTTTTAGGGTTTGTGCTTTTAGGGTTTTGGGTTTATGGTTTTGGGTTTAAGGTTTGGGGTTTTGGGTTTAGGGTTTTTTAGGCTTTATGGTTTAGCATTTAAGGTTGTAAGTTTAGTGTTGTAGGCATAGGGTTTTGGGTTTTGGGTTAGTTTTAGGGTTTAGGCTTTAGAGTTAAGAGTTTAGGATTTAGGGTTTAGGTTTTTTTTTTTAATTAAGTAAACCAATAGGTTTATCTTTATTTAGTTTATTTATTTTAGTTTATTTTATTTTTACTTTTATTTAGGTTTAGTTTTTTCTTTATATTTAGTTTAGTTTATTTATTTTAGTGTAGGTTTTATTTTAGTGTATTTTTTTTGGTTTATTTTTTAGTTGAGTTTTATTTTTATTTTTAGATTTAGGTTTTATTTTTTACTTTTAGGTTTAGGTTTAGGTTTTTATTTTATTTTTTTAGGTTTAGGTTTTAGGTTTTATTTTTGGTTTATTTTTAGGTTTTATTTTAGTTTAGGTTTAGGTTTATTTTAATTTATTTTATTTTATTTAGTTTAGGTTTGGGTTTAGGTTTAGTTTATTTTAGGTTTATGTTTAGGTTTTATTTATTTTAGTTTAGCTTATTTTAATCTTGGTTTAGGTTTTTATTTTATTTTATTTTTTATTTTGGGTTTAGTTTTTTTTTAGTTTAGGATTTATGTTTTATTTTATTTATTTATAGGTTTATTTTTTAGGTTTAACTTTTTATTTAGTTTTTATTTTATTTTATTTTAGCTTTATTTTATTTTTATTTCATATTTAGTTTTTATTTTCTTTAGGTTTTTAATTCTTAGGTTTATTTTATATTTTTAGTTTAGTTTAGGTTTTTACTTATTTTATTTTTGTTTATTTTTATTTTTTATTTAATTTTATTTTTAGGTTTAGGTTTAGGTTTTAGTTTAGGTTTTTATTTTATTTTATATTTTATTTTATTTAGGTTAGGTTTTTTTATTTTATTTTTAGGTTTTATTTAGTTTAGGTTTAGGTTTTAGGGTTTAGGGTTTAGGGTTTAGGGTTTAGGGTTTATGTTTAGGGTTTAGGGTTTAGTGTTTAGGCTTTAGGGTTTAGAGTTTTTAGGGTTTAGGGTTTAGGGTTTAGGGTTTAGGGTTTAGTTCTTAGGTTTTTTTTAACTAAATAGAATTTATTGCTCAAAAAAATATGTACAAGAGACCATATTAGACTAAACTCAAAAGAAAAGAAAAACTACGCTCAAATGAGCTATAGGAGAATCCTAAAGAGTTTAGTCCCTAAACTAATACATCAAAGAACAATAAAGAAAAAATAAAACAACTAAAAAGCCAAGCAAAAGCAAAGGGAAGAATCCACGGAGCTCCAAAAGAACCTCAAAGAGGCGAAGATCCATAAGAAAAGGAAACCTATAACCCCAAGAAGACAACTCCAACCATCTAAGAAAAATGAGACCATAAGTAAGACTCCAGCTCCCTCCAAGAAGAAGAAGAGACCAACTGAAAAATAGAACTTGCAACTTACAATAAATCTCAGTTAGAAGGAGATCAAAACACATAAAGAGAAAAGAACTCAGGCTTAGATATGAAGAAAGAAGGATAATCTCAATAATGAGGTGTATCAAATCCTAAGTGTATCCAGCTTCAAAGAAGGGTTACAAATAGGAAAAGTCACCAAACACAAAAATATCCAGGAAAAAATCCATCATATCGTCATAGCCATCCTAAACAAAGAAAAATACAAACCTATCATAATAGCCACCCATCCAAAGAAAAGTGAAGCTAAGGAAACAGAAAGAGAGAGGAGAGCAACATATAAAATTAACATAAGGTAATCCCAACAAAACCAAATATGAACACCTCTTAAAAGATGGAGAAAAGAAGCTCACAACCCAAAAAGAAAAGAATCAAAGAAAGAAAACATAGAGCCCACCAATCAAAACCACCAAGGCACCAAATAACAGCCACAACAACACCAATCAAAAGGCATCAACCAAAGGAAGGAAACAACTAACAAAGTAGCCACACAATAGAGCACCCAAGAAAAATAGCCTAAGAAAGAGCAAGAGAACCAAACCAACCAACAAAAAAAAAGAAGAAGGCCACGAAAAGCTATCAATTCCATGCCCTTTCTCCAAAATCAACACCCCCTTGTAAACAAGTTTATAACCATGCCCTTTCTCCAAAATCTCCATCGAAAATGAATCGAAATTATAAAGGCATGGGGATCAGGAAGAAGCTATCAATTCCAAAGATGAGCATTGAATCATCCATAGCATTAGACAAAGGAAAATCAGAAATAGTATTCATTTTGGAATCAGAAATGAAAGGAGTAGAAACAACTTTATTAAAAAGACAATTATCAATATTTTCACCTTCCAACAAAATCTAAAGAGTATCCCCATGTCTTCATTCATAAAAGAAGCAAAATGAAGCACAATCGATTTTTCAATCTTCAAGTAATTAAAATAAGATTCAAATCCCTTAGAACACATAGAATATTACCAAAATTCTAAACATAATTACCATAGAAAAAACCATCATTTTGAACTGAAATAGAACTATTAAATGAGAGAATTATCACGTATCTAAATCTTATTTTTTTAAAGAAGGATCACCAATATTAACAAGTTTGTCAAGACCAAAGTTAGAATATTAGAAATAAGAAAATTCTTTTCACCACCATTCTCAATCAAAGAAGAAGGCAAGAAATAGTCTCTTTCCCATGATCTAAAGTAGACATAGGAAAGAAACAACATCCAACTAATTAGAAGAAATGGTGTTAGCATCAACAATATTCAAACCATCAACATGAATGGACTTATTCACAACATCCAAACCATTAGAATCATTAACCACAACCTCTAAAGTATTCCCTTTAATAAAATCATCAAAAGAAACACTCAGAACATTATTATTAGTTAAAACTTTTTTAGAAACATCAAAATAAAATTTTGCATTAGACAAACCATTAATAGGTAAAACTTTTTTAGAAGATTAAGAAATCTCGCTTTGCAAAACATCAAAATTTTAGAAAAGCGATTTTTCCTTTATCCAACTTGAGAGAATCATCAATTTTTCAACAATTGAATTCTTGGTGATTTTCTTCCTAAGAGAGATGAGCAATAAAGCATTCAAAAATTTCATGCCCATGAATCTTATAATGATTACTAATAAAGAAAAAGTTCTCAAATACAACTTTCTAAAAATAACTGCATTTCTTCAAACCCAACCAAATTTCTTTCAGATATTTTTTAGTAATATCAATCTCTACAAGAATTCTAGCAACATACGATCTAGAAGAAGCAGTTGTTGCTTGATCAACTTGCAAAGGCCAACCAAAATTTGACCCAATAGCATAAAGAATATGATGATTAAATAGATGAATTCGTAAGTTAGGTAAAGAACTCCAAATGGGAATAATAGGAGACTCTTCATTAACATCAAACATAGGCCACTTGAATACACATTTGACAATTAAAATAGAATGCCTAGAAAAATTCTTCCATAATTAAGGTCATTAAGCAAGCTAAATCAAAACATGCCTTACATCAATCAACCGAATAGAAAAAGAACTAGATAAATTTAAGTTATGAAAAGAAGAATGAATATCTTCCATCTTTTGTCGTTTAAATGAAAACTTTCTAATCAAAGAAAAAGCAAAAAACTCAACTAATCTTTCAATATCCTCATCTAAAATCATAATTGTTAGAATACCTTTAAAAGTCATACGAAGCAAATTCAAAGGAGTCTCGGTGGAGGAATTCTTACCAGCTAAAGCCTCTTTGAAAGATTTAGTAATAGTAGGTAATTTAGAGGTAGGATTACCCAAAAAATTTGATGCCCTAGCGGGATCCATCGGCACATGGGATTTACCCTATGGATTAAAAGAAGCTGACGCCAGGAGTCATGGCACCATGATAAGAACAAGTTGATATCGGCCCAAGGACAATAAGTTATAGGGAATCGAAGAGAGAAAGCACTCGAAAACTCACCAAGAACGTGAGGGATCCCAAAATTGCTCAATAATAAGGTTTAGTTTTTTTTTTTAGGGTTTAGGTTTTAGGTTTTGTGTTTATTAGTTATTATTAGTTTATTATTAATTTTATGTGTAGTTTAGTTAGTTTAGTTAGTTTAGTTTTATTAATTTTATTTTTAGTTATTATTATTTTAGGTTTGTTTAAGGGGGGGTGTTTAGGTTTTGTTTATTACTTTATTTAGTTAGTTTATTTAGTTTATTTGTTTAAGTGGTTTAATTTATTTTAGTTTATTTTTTAGTTATCATTAGTTAGTTAGTTATTTATTCAGATTAGTTTGTTATTATTATTAGTTTATGGTTTTATTATTATTTAGGTTTTAGTTAGTTTTAGTTAGTGGTTTAGTCTTATTAATTTAGTTTTGTTACTTTATTTATTAGTTTATTAGTTTTATTAGTTTAGTTATGGGTTTTGGTTTATTAGTTTATTATTATTAGTTTTTTTTTCAGTTTAGTTTATGGTTTAGTTAGTTATTTTATTATTATTTTATTTTAGTTTAGTTTTTTCTTTAATTTTTTTTATAATTATTAATTTTATTATTATTATTTAGTTTATCTATTTAGTTAGGGTTTAGGGTTTTTTATTTAGTTATTTATTAGTTAGTTTATTATTTTTTATTGTTATTATTGGTTTATTGGTTAGTTAGTTGGTTATTAGTTATTATTATTATTATTATTATTATTATTATTATTATTATTATTATTATTGTTTATTTTAGTTTTATTGATAGTTAGTTTTATTATTATTATTATTAGTTTATTTATTAGGTTTATTAGTTTAGTTATTTAATTTAATTATTTAGTTAGTTTTGTTTTATTTAGTTATTAGTTTATTAGTTTATTATTAGTTAGTTATTATTAATTCTTTTAGTTAGGTATTTTATTATTAGTTTATTATTAGTTATTAGTTAGTTTATTAGGTTTTGTTATTATTATATTTATTTATTAGTTAGTTTTTATGGTTTACTATTTTAGCTTTAGGGTTTAGTTTTAGTTAGTTATTTATTATTACTTATTATTATTAGTTTATTAGTTAGTTTTGGTGTTTATTATTTATTAGGGTTTAGGTTTATTTATCAATTAGTTTAGTTTTATTAGTTAGTTTTATTAGTTAGTTTATTTATTAGTTTATTAGTTTATTAGTTATTAGTTTTATATTATTAGTTATTTATTATTAGTTTTATTTAGATTATTATTAGTTATAATTTTTTGTTAATTATTATTAGATTTTTAGTTTATTATTTATTTAGTTTATTTGGTTTTATTAGTTAGTTATTATAGTTTTAATTTAGTTTTTTTATTAGTTTATTAGTTTTTTTAGTTATTATTTGGTTATTATTATTTTTAGTTTAGTTATTAGTTATTTTTTGGTTTAGTTTAGTTATTTATTATTAGTTTTTTATTATTATTGGTTTTATTAATTTAGGTTTAGGGTTTAGTGTTTAGTTTATTTAATTTATTATTATTATTATTATTATTATTATTATTATTATTAGTATTATTATTATTATTATTATTAGTTTTAGTATTATTATTATTAGTTTATTAGTTTTTAGTTAGTTTATTTCATTTTTATTTATTAGTTTAGTTCTTTTTAGTTTATTATTATTAGTTAATTTTTATTAATTTTATTATAGTTTTTATTTAGTTTATTATTATTTATTAGTTTAGTTAGTTAAGTGTTTAGTTTAGTTTAGTTAGTTTTTATGTTATTAGGTTTTATTATTATTTAGTGTTTTTTTAGTTTTTATTAGTTTTTAGTTTAGTTTATTATTTTTATTATTATTAGTTTAGTTAATTTTATTAGTTTATTTTTATTAGGTTTGTTTATTATTATTAGGTTTAATTTATTTATTATTTAGTTTATTATTAGTTTAGTTTATTATTATTATTATTATTAGTTTATTATTATTATTAGTTTAGTTATTAATTTTTTTGGTTTAGTTTATTATTAGTTTATTAGTTTAGTGTTGGTTGTTATTAATTTAGTTTTAATTTATTAGTTTTTTAGTTTATTATTATTTTAGTTATTATTATTTAGTTTATTAGTTTATTAATTTAGTTTAGTTATTAGTTTTTGGTTATGGTTAGTTACTTTTATTAGTTATTTAGTTAGTTTATTAGTTTAGTTTTATTTATTATTTTAGTTTAGTTAATTTAGTTATTATTAGTTTAGTTATTGGGTTTAGTTTTATTATAGGTTAGTTATTTATTAGGTTAGTTATGTTTAGGGTTTAGATTTTTTAGTTAGTTATTATTATTAGTTATTTATTTGGGTCTAGTTTAGTTATTTTTTAGTTTAGTTTTAGTTATTAGTTTAGGTTTAGTTTAGTTTTTATTAATTTTATAAGTTTAGTTTATTTTTAGTTAGTTTACTAGTGGGGTTTTTTGTTTATGTTTAATTTAGTAATTAGTTTGTTTATTAGTTTAATTAGTTTTGTTTATTATTTATTTATTAGTTTTTTTAGTTATTATTTAGTTAGTCTAGTTTAGATAGTTTTATTTTTTATTTTAGTTTATTATTAGTTTATTAGTTTTAGTTTATTATTTATTAATTTTAGATTATTACTTATTAGTTTTAGTTTTAGTTAGTATAGTTTAGTTTTTTATTAGTTTCTTATTAGGGTTTTTAGTTTAGGGTTTAAGGTTTAGGGTTTGGGGTTTATGGTTTTAGGGTTTAGGGTTTAGGGTTTAGGGTTTAGTGTATAGGGTTATTTTTAAGGTTTAGCATTTAGGGTTAAGATTTATTTTTATGTTATTTTTATTTTTGGGTTTAGGGTTTAGGGTTTAGGTTTTAGGTTTAGGGTTCATGTTTTAGTTTAGTGTTTAAGGTTTTTGGTTTTTTTTAATAGAGAACAAATTCAGATTCGAGATTTCTTCTTTTTGATTTCATTAGCCAAGTAACACACCAAGTTCTCTAAGACACAAGCGATGACATAGATAAAAAATGAGCACGCATAGATAACTATAACCATCTCTGTTGTAAAGGCACAGTTCCATAAGCAGCAGATTAGATCGGCCATTCTTTAGACCAGTTCCCATCATAACCAGCATCATATCTCTGATCCCTCCCTCAACCACCACCACGAATGTAACCTCCTCCTCTCCTCCATAACCACTGCTCAACCACCTCCATATCCACCAACACCTCAAGATCCCACACCACCACTTCAATAACTACCACCTTAGTCTTTTCCTCCACTGTCATATCTATATTGAGCCTAGTTGACAATGATGTTCCTGCGGTCAAGGTTCTGCCCAATCTTAAGGTTTAGGTTTATGTTTTTTTGGTTTTAGGGTTTAGGTTTATTTTTTAATTTATTTAGTAACTTTAGGTTTAGCTTTACGATTTGTGGTTTAGGGTTTAGGGATTAAAGTTTAGGGTTTAGGACTTAGGGTTACGATTTAGGGTTTAGGGGTTTAGCATTTAGGGTTTAGGGATTATAATTTAAGGTTTAGGGTTTTAGGGATTATTCTTTTAGGGCTGGTAAGGGTTAGGTTTATAGGGTTTGTAGTTTAGGGCTTAGGGTTGAGTTTAGGGTTTTAGTGATTATGCTTTAGGGTTTGGGTTAGGGCTAGGTTAGGGGTTAGTTTAGGTTTAGGGATTAGGGTTTAGGGTTTAGAGTTTATGGTTTAATGTTTAGGAGTTTTTTGGGTTTATGGTTTAGGGTTTAGGGTTGTAAGTTTAGTCTTATAGGTTTAGAGTTTTCAATTTAGGGTTAGTTTTTTTGCTTATGGTTTAGGATTTAGCATATAGGGTTTAGGGGTTTTTTTAAAAAATTACATAAACTAATAGGTTTAGGTTTATTTAGTTTATTTAGTTTAAATATTATTTCTTTTAGTTTATTTTATTTTTTACTTTTATTTAGGCTTATTTTCTATTTTTATTTAGTTTAGTTTATTTATTTTAGGTTTATTTATTTCAGCTTAGGTTTTTATTTTAGTTTAGTTTTTAGGTTTAAGTTTAGGTTTATTTTTTAGTTGAGACTTATTTTTATTTTATTTTTTTGGTTTAGGTTTTATTTTTAATTTTAGTTTAGGTTTAGGTTTTATTTTTTATTTTTTAGGTTTAAGTTTTAGGTTTTAATTTTAGGTTTATTTTTTAGGTTTTATTTTTTTAGTTTAGGTTTAGGTTTATTTTTTAGTTTAGTTTATTTTATTTTATTTTTTAAGTTTATGTTTTATTTTTTTTTATGTTTAGGATTAGGTTTTTATTTTATATTTTTTAGGTTTAGGTTTTAGGTTTTCATTTTAGGTTTATTTTTAGGTTTTATTTTTTAGTTTAGGTTTATGTTTATTTTCAATTTATTTTTTTTATTTTTTTAGGTTTAGGTTTTGTTTATTTTAGGTTTAAGTTTAGGTTTGATTTATTTTAGTTTAGGTTTAGGTTTCTTTTTTTTATTTAGGCTTCAGTTTTTTTTAGTTTTGGGTTTAGGTTTTATTTTTTATTTATTTTTAGGTTTATTTTTTAGGTTTAAGGTTTTATTTAGCTTTTATTTTAGTTTATTTTAGGTTTATTTTATTTTTATTTTATATTTAGTTTTTATTATATTTAGGTTATCTTTTCTTAGGTTTATTTTATTTTATTTAGTTTGTTTATGCTTTTATTTATTTTGTTTTAGTTTATTTTTATTTTTTTTATTTTATTTTTCTTTTAGGTTTAGGTTTACGTTTTAATTTAGGTTTTATTTTTAATTTATTTATTTATTTCATTTAGGTTTAGGTATTTTATTTATTTTATTTTTAGGTTTTATTTTAGGTTTAGGTTTTAAGTTCTAGGGATTAGATTTAGGGGTTTTAGGTTTAGGGTTTATGGTTTAGAGGTTTTACTATTTAGGTTTTGGTTTACAATTTTAAGTTTAGTGTTTAGGGTTTAGGGTTTAGGGTTTAGGGTTAGGGTTATTTAGTTTAGGTTTAGGTATTTAGAGTTTAGGGTTTAGGGTTTATTTGGATTTAGGGTTAGGGTTTTTATTTTATTTATTTTGGGTTTAGGTTTATTTTTAGTTTAGATTAGGTTTTAGTTTTTTAGGTTTAGTTTAGGTTTATTTTTTAGGTTTATGTTTAGGTTTTTTAGTTTTAGGTTAGTTTTAGGGTTTAGGTTTGGGTTTTAGTTATTAGGTTTTGGGTTTAGGTTTAGAGTTTATAGTTTTTATTATTATAAAATTAAAGATGATTAGGTTTATTTAGTTTACTTTTTATTTTATATTTATTTTAGTTTATTTTCTTTTATTTTTATTTTTTAATTTTTTAATTTTTATTTTTTTAGGTTTTATCATTTTAGAGTTTTTTATTTTATTTATTTTGTTTAAGTTTAGGTTTAGGTTTATTTTATTTGGTTTTATTTTTTATTTTATTTTCTTGGTTTTAGAGTGGATTTGGTTTAACTTAGGTTTTATTAGTTTAGTTTAGGTTTATAGTTTTAGGTTTTAGGTTTTAGGTTTAAGTTTTTAGTTTAGTTTGGTTTTAGTTTAGTTTAAGTTTAGTTTTAGGTTTAGGGAGTTTAAGGAGTTTAGGGTTTAGGTTTAGGTTTTAGTTTAGGTTTAAATTTATTTAGGTTAGGTTTATTAGTTTGGTTAGGATTTTAGGGTTTTTTTTAGTTTGGAGTTTTAGGTTTTAGGTTTATATTTTAGTTTTAGTTTAGTTTAGTTTTAGGTTTAGGTTTAATTTTAGGTTTAAGTATAGTTTATGGTTTATTATTCTATTTTTTCGGTTTTTTAGTTTTTTTTATTTTTATTTAGTTTATTTTATTTATTTTATGTTTATTTATTTTATTTTAGGTTTTTTATTTTAGTTTATTTTTTTAGGTTAGGTTTAGGATTATTGTTTATTTTTATTAGTTTTTTATTTTAATTTTAGTTTAGGTTTTACTTTTTTTTATTTTATGTTTTGGTTTAGATTTTAATTTATTTTTAGGTTTAGGTTTAGGTTTTATTTTGGTTTATTTTAGGTTTTTTTTATAGTTTTGGTTTAGGTTCATTTTAGTTTATTTTATTTTATTTAGTTTATTTAGTTTTGTTTATTTTTGTTTAGGTTTTTATTTATTTTAGTTTTGTTTATTTTAGTTTAGTTTATCTTTATTTTATTTATTTAGGTTTATGTTTTTTATTAAGTTTAGTTTAGGTTATTTTTTATTAATTTTAGTTTTATTTTTTGGATTAGGTTTTATTTAGTTATTATTTAATTTTATTTTAGGTTTATTTTTATTTTTATTTTACATTGTGTTTTTATTTTATTTTAGGTTATCTATTTTTATTTATTTTATTTTTTTAGTTTATTTTAAGGTTTTATTTTTCTTATTTTAGTTTAGTTTTCATTTTTTATTTTATTTTCTTTTTAGGTGTAGGTTTAGGTTTTAGTTTAGGTTGTTATTTTATTTTATTTTATTATTTTATTTTGGTTTATGTTTTTCTATTTATTTTATTTTTAGGCTTTATTTAGTTTCAATTTAGGTTTTTAGCATTTTAGGGTTTTGGGTTTTGGGTTTTTGGGTTTAGGGTTTTGGGTTTTGGGTTCAAGGTTTAATTTTAGGGTTTAATAGTAGGGGTTTTTTTATTTTTTAACAATTTTATTTTTAAAAAAGTTAGTTTTAAATTTTTAGGGAGTTTATAGGTTTAGGGTTTAGGAGTTTAGTTTGGGGTTTATGGTTTTAGTGTTTAGGTTTTAAGGTTTAAGGTTTAGGTTAAGGTTTAGGGTTTAGGGTTTTAGGATTTAGGTTTAGTTTAGGTTAGGGTTTAAGGTTTAGTTTTAGGGTTTAAGTTTAGTAGGTCAGTTAGTTTAGTAAGGGTTTAGGTTTAGGGTTTAGGGTTTGAATGTTTATGGTTGTAGTTTAAGTTTAGGGTTTAGGTTTAGGGTTTTGGGTTTAGGTTTAGGATTTAAGTTTCTTTTAATTTAAGGTTTTAGATTATTTTTTTTTTTATTTAGTTTATTTATTTATTTTATTTATTTATTTTAGTTTAGGTTTTATTTTTAGTTTATTTTTTTAGGTTTAGGTTTAGGATTGTGTTTATTTTTTGTTAGTTTTATTTTTATTTTATTTTTTAACTTTAGTTTTATTTTTAATTTTTAGGTTTTGGTTTAGATTTTTAATTTATTTTTTGAAGTTTAGGTTTTAGGTTTTTATTTTAGGTTTATTTTATGGGGTTTTTATTATAGTTTAGGCTTAGGTTAATTTTTAGTTTGTTTTATTTTATTTAGTTTAGGGTTTAGGTTTTGTTTATTTTTAGGTTTGGGTATTATTTATCTACGTTTAGTTTATTTTAGTTTAGGTTTATGCTTATTTTATTTTATTTAATTTTTAGGTATTTTTTAGGTTTATATTTAGTTATTATTTTATTTTATTTTAGGTTTATTTTATTTTTATTTTACATTTATTTTTTATTTATTTTATTTTTTAGTTTATTTTAGAGTTTTATTTATTATTTTAGTTTAGTTTTCTTTTTTTATTTTATTTCATTTTTGGTTTAGGTTTAGGTTTAGGTTTAGGTTTTAGTTTTGGTTTTTAATTTATTTGTTTTTATTATTTTATTTTAATTTATGTTTTTTTTACTTATTTAATTTTTAGACTTTATTTAGTTTATGTTTAGGTTTTTAGTATTTTAGGGTTTTGGGTTAGGGCTTCTTTGTTTATTATTTTTATTTTTTTTAAATTAAAGTATTAGGGTTTAGTTTAGGGTTTTTTAGGTTTAGTTATTAGGTTTAGAGTTTAGGATTTGGTTTTGGTTTTTTTAGTTTAGTTTTAGGTTGGGTTTAGAGTTTAGGGTTTGGTTAGGGGTTTTAGGTTTAGGTTTTAGTTTTATTTAGATTTATTTAGGAGGTTTGGTTTAGGGTTTAGGGTTTAGGGTTTAGTTTAGGTGTAGTTTAGTTAGGGTGGATTTAGGGTTTAGGTTTTATTATTTAAGTTTATGGGTTAGTTATTAGGGTAGTAGGATTTAGTGGGGTTTTATTTAGAGTTGGGTGGTTTGGGTATAGGGTTTTTTAGTGTTTAGGGTTTAGGTTTGTATGTTTATGATTGTAGGAGTTTAGTTTAGGGTTAGTTTAGGGTTTAGGGTTTAGGATTTAAGGGTTTCTTTAGGTTTAGGGTTTTAGTTTATTTTTATTTTATTTAATTTATTTTATGTTTATTTATTTTAGTTTGTTTCTATTTTAGTTTATTTTTTAGGTTTAGGTTTTATTACATTTATTTTTTTTAGTTTTATTTTTTTAATTTTTTTTAAGTTTAGGTTTTATTTTTTTTATTTTTAGGTTTAGTTTAGGTTTTAATTTTTATTTTAGTTTAGGTTTTAAATTTTAATTTTGGTTTATGTTAAGGTTTTTTTTTATAGTTTAGCTTAGGATTATTTTACTTTGTTTTATTTATTTAGTTTAGGGTTTGTTTTGTTTATTTATTTTGGTTTAGGTTTTGTATTATTTATTTTAGTTTAGTTTATTTTAGTTTATGTTTATTTTGTTTATTTATGTTTATGTTTTTTTTTATGTTTAGGGTTTAGGTTGTATTTTTATTAATATTTAGGTTTCTTTTTTGGTTTAGGTTTTTTATTTAGTTATTTTATTTTATTTTAGGTTTATTTTATTTTTTATTTTGCATTTAGTTTTTTAATTTAGGTTTTTTCTATCTTTATTTATTTTATTTTTTTTAGTTTATTTAGGGTTTTTATTTATTTTATTTTAGTTTAGTTTTCATTTTATTTTATTTTATTTTATTTTTTAGGTTTAGGTTTAGGATTTTTTAGGTTTTATATTATTTGTTTTTTATTATTTATTTTTGGTTTATGTTTTTTATTTTATTTATTTAGTTTAGTTTAGGTTTTAGCATTTTAGGTTTTATTTTTGGGTTTGGGTTTATTTAGGGTTCATTTAGGGTTTATTTATTTTTTTTATTTTTTTTAGGTTTAGGTTTAGGGTTTTTAGTTTAGAGTTTAGGTTTTTTATGATTTTTTTAGGTTATGGTTTTATTTTAGGTTTAGGTTTAGGATTTATGATTTATTTTAGTTTAGGGTTTAGGTTTAGGGTTTTTTTTTAGGTTTTTTTGGTTTTAGTTTTAGGATTAGGGTTTAGGTTTATTAGTTTTAGGTTTAGGTTTAGTTATTTAGTTTAGGTTTATAGTTTTTAGGTTTATTTATTTTTATGATTTAGGTTTAGTTTAGGTTTAGGTTTATTTAGTTTAGGGTTTAGGTTTATTTATTTCTTTTAGGTTTAGGTTTTAGGTTTATTTTATTTTTTATTATTTTATTTATTTATTTTATTTTATTTATATATTTTAGGTTTTATTTTTTTATTTTTTTTAGTTTAGGATTGTATTTATTTTTTTATTTTATTTTATTTATTTAAGTTTAGGTTTTATTTTTTTTATTTTAGGTTTTGGTTTAGGTTTTATTTTTATTTATGTTTATTTTAAGTGTTTTTTTATATAGTTTAGCTTAGGTTTATTAGTTTATTTATTTTATTTAGTTTTGGGTTTAGGTTTGTTTATTTTATTTAGGTTTGGGTTTAAGTTTTAGTTTATGTATTTATTTTATCTATTTTTATTATTTTATTTTGGTTTATGTTTTTTTTTTTAATTTTATTTTTAAACTTTATTTAGTTTAGGTTTAGGTTTTTAGCATTTTAGGGTTTTTTTGGGTTTAGGTTTTGTATTTAGGTTTAGGTTTAGGTTTATTAGTTTTAGGGTTTAAGGTTAGGGTTTATTTTTATTTTTATTTTCATTTTATTTTTAAATTAAACCTAGGGTTTAGGTTTAAGATTTATGGTTTAGGATTTAAGGTTCGGTTTAGGGTTTAGTTTTTAAGGTATTCTTTTAAATTTAGTAATAGTAGTCTTAGGTTTTATTTAATTTATTTTTTAATTTATTTTATTTAATTTTATTCTTAATTTTATATTTTTATTAAATTTAGTTTATTTATTTTAGGTTTATTTATTTTGTTTGGGTTTTAATTTTAGTTTATTTTTTGGTTTTAGGTTTAGGTATGTTTAGTTTTAGTTTAGTTTTAATTTTATTTTATTCTTTTGGGTTTAATTTTATTTTAGGTATATGTTTAGGTTTTATTTTATTTTTTGGTTTAGGTTTTAGGTTTTTGTTTTAGTTTTTTTTAAGTTTTTTTTTTAGTTTAAGTTTAGGTTTATTTTTAGTTTATTTTATTTTATTTAGTTTGGGGTTTAAGTTTAGGTTTTATTTATTTTTTGTTTAATTTATTTTAATTTAAGATTATGTTTATTTTATTTTTTTTTATTTAGGTTTAGGTTTTTTTTAGTTTAGTTTAGGTTTTATTTTTATTTATTTTAGGTTTATTTTAGGTTTAGTTTTTTAGAACAAATTAAGATTCAATATTTCTTCTTTTTTGATTTCTTCAACCAAGTAGCACATTAAGTTTTCTAAGACATTGACATAGTTAAAATGAGCATGCATAGAGCAAATCAAAACCCTATGACTAGAACCATCTACTATAAAGATATTCCATAAAGTGATTGGATCGATTCATCAATTTCTCCTTTCGAACTTCGTCAGAGCATGATCCTCCATCATATCCCGATCTCCTTCAAATCTGAACCTCTTGCTTATCAGATAACCCTTACCACCACTTCCATATCCACCAAGACCTCATCCCCAGCCACTCAGATGGCTCCTGTTAATAAGCCTCATGTTCAATTCAATTTTGATGATAAAAAAGCAAATGCTTGGAAGTTCTAATGTATGTTTTATGTGTTTTGATATATTAATTGCTAATTACATATCCAATATCTTAATATGTTTGAGAAATTGCAAGAATAGAAGAATGAATGATTGATCAAAATGGATAATGTTTCAAGATACAATATTTTAGGTTATATGCATTTATAACTATCTTAAAAATTAATATGAGTTCATTGACATAAATCAATTTGCTCACAACTTAACATATTATTTTTTTTATTTTAAATAATGATAATGAGGTTAATTTATATAAATCTCTTTCTAATTAACATTCAATTATATGTTTCATACATAGCATTTGAATTATTAAAATAATAAATGATAATAAATTAGGACTATTAAGTGTAATTATTTTATATATTTAATATAATTATAAATTTTAATTTAATTTTAAGGTTATATGATAACTAACATATGTATGATTATATATAAATAATATCATAATATTTAAATATCATATTTCAAAATTAACAAAATATATGTGTGTGGTATTTTAGCCATATCTTATAATCAAGGAATTTATATCCGATTTCATCTCTAATGGATTCCTTGGATTTTTTCTTTAATTTGATAGGTTACATGACCCACGTTTGATTAAAATTGAATTTAATATGATTTTTTAATGATTGCATTCTATATGCTTTGAATATACTAAGATTCATATTTTATTTTTACTTGCCCATGTGAATAGTCAAATTTTTTGTTTTAAATTTAATATTTATTTAAAATAAATTATATTTTATTGAATATTAAATTATTATATGATAAATTGATGTTAGAATAATATATTTTTTGAAATAATTCAAAATGTTCTTGCTTAGAAATAGCCCTCATTCTCTTCAAGAAAGCATTCCTCCTTGAAATTCAAAATCCCTCCAGCAAATCTAAGAGAGTTAATTTCCTAGATTTTCCTTCCAAGTGTTCTCCAAATATTGCAAGATCAAATACTTAGTTTGGAGGATTCAACATCTTCAACTAAGCAAGCTTTCTCAAATTACTTGAGTTTGTTTTCTTGATTTTAATCCCTTTTTAGTTGTTCATACTATTTTCAGCATCTATTTATTCTTTTCAATTTATACTTTTTGGTGGGTTAGTCTTTGGACATCAAAGTCTAAGTTTTTCATATCAAAGTTTCTTCAATCATTTTTTTGTGATAAACTCTTGTGATAGTTTGTAGGATTTATTTCAACTTGTTAAAATTTTTATCTTCCTACAAATTTCTTTTGGTTTATTGAAATATTTCTTCATTAGTCTTATTAGAAAAATCATTTATTCTTAAATCTATTTTAGAAATTTATTTTGCATTTTAAATTAAATTGTGCTGAAATTATTTTCATACTTGTTAGATCTCTTTTTTAATTAAAAGCCTACTAAATACTTAGATCTATCATATACTAATTTTATTTAAGTATTTTGTGATCGTTTACATTAATTGAAAGCATCTTTTTGGTTAAAATAAAATAAATTATTCTTTGCTAAAATTTATTTTTGTTAAAAGATTTGAATTTATTTTGAAATTATTTTTTATTATTCACAAATTATAATAACATAAACATCTTAGTAAGATCACTTTAAGATATTTATTTTATTATTTCTTATCAATATTAAGTGAGCATTTTATCTTGCCAAATTTTTAAGTTTTAAAGTAATCATCTATAAGTTGTGAGATCACTTTTTGAATTGGATAGCTTGGTATATTTATGAGAGATATATTTTATCAAAATTTATTATTTTATATTTCTCTTTTCATGCTGTAAAATTTATGTTGTACTCTTTGTAGGGTATACATATTATTCTGAGTTATACTAGCCCCATTATAGGAGAATATTTGTAAGCTATTTCACATTTTGTGGATTTTTTAGCGGTGGCTGGCATGGATCAAAGCTAGTTAAGGTTTGGCCTAGCTTTTTGCTTAACATCCAAGAGTAGATCTTTTCACTATGGCATAAGGTTTCCAAAAGGGTTCACTACTAGAGGGACAATCCATTCATAGACCTCCACTTTTAAATAGTGTACTATTTGATTATTGGAAAAATAGAATTAGTACATTTTAAGAGGTCAAGATGCATGTGGTATATGTTGACACATCAATATCATACATGCGGAAGTAAAATGGCATTAAAGTAGAAAAACTTTTGAGGAATGGATTATTGTGAAGAGAACTTGATGAATTAAATGCTATGGCTTGTAATACTTTACATTGTGCTTTATTACCTAATGATTACATGAAAATTTCTATGTTAAGTACAACAAAAGAAATTTGGGATAAACTCAATATAACTTATGAAGGAACTAGTGAAGTTAGAGATGCTCACATAAATAGACTTGTTCATGAATATGAGTTATTTCATATGTCTCCTTTTGAATCTATTTGATATACTAGATTCATGAAAATAATTATTGCATTCTTTTGGAAAACATTTAGAATCAAGACTTAGTCTATAAGATTCTTAAATGTCTCCCAAGAATGGGAAGTAAATCATATTAGTGAAGCTAAGGATTTATCTTGATCATCCTTTTGGGTTCTTTGATAGCACATGATATTTCTCAAAGGGATAAGATGGATAACTCATTAAAAGGGAGAAAGAAAGGAAAAGCCATTACATTATAAGTTGTTGATAGTGATGAACATAACACCTTAAGCTCAGATGGTGATAGTAATGAGGTGGTCCTTCTATCCAAAAAGATTGGGAACTTGCTAAGGAAGAATAATCAAAGGTATAAAAATATAAAAACTATAAATTTCAAATTAAGAAATTTCTTACAGGTGAAGGGATCATATGCTACCATTGTAAAAAGACTAGATAAATAAGAGGTGATTGTCCAAACCTTGCTGAATCAAAGAAGAAAGAGAGTGATCTGGATAGAAGAAAAAATATGAAGGAGAAAAAGTACCACAAGAAGAAGAAGAAGGCTTTTAGACAAATGAATCAAGTACTTGCTCATCCGATGAAGAGGTCAACATATGTCTTATGGCAAATGGGGAATCTGACTTAGATTCTCAAGAGGTATGTAATGATATATCTTATGATGAATTAGATAATGCATTTAATAATTTAGTTATTTTATATAAAAAAATTAAAAAAAATACAAAACCTTAGAAAAAGAACATAAAAATTTAGATATGCATTTTTGTGATTTAAAAAATGTATGTGATAATTTAAGAACTAAAAATATTTGTTCCTTGTATGTAAACTTGAAAGAGAGAATATCTTATTAAAACCAAGATTAGAATTATGTTTGAAATCACAAGTTCATTATAATGCTTCATCAAGTAAAACATTTAATAAAAATTATTTGCATCATACACATCCCACTCATATCTTATAATATTTAGCTATATGCAAACACTAATGTTTGGTGCAACTATTATGATAGAAAAGGGCATATTTCTTTTGATTGCTATGTAAATTAGAAAATACTAAGCAATCATCTTATGTACCATACCAAAGGTACAAGCACTTCAAACCACACATGCAAGATATCTTGCTTCAAATTTAGAATGTGGACCCAAACATGTTTGGGTTCCAAAAGTTAACATGTGATTTTCTTTTGTTGGAATTCATTCAAAGCAAAATCAAAGAAGGCATGTGGTACTTGGATAGTGGATGTTCAAGACATATGACGAGAGATAAAGATAAATTCATAACTTCAGAATCAAGTGATGGAGGATTTGTTACATTTGGAGATAATTCAAAAGGAAAGATCATTGGCATTGGTTATATTTGTGAAGAATTCTATCACTCTAGATAAAGTTTTTCTAGTAGAAAGATTAAAACATAATTTAATTTCTATTAGTCAATTATGTGACAAAGGTTTGAATGTAGTATTTCATGCATCATATTGTATTATAAAAAATATTGAAAATGTTTTGTTAGTAGGACAAAGACATAAAAATATTTATGTCATTGAATTTACTTTATTTTAAAAGCACTCATGATGATATATGGTTATGGCAAAGGAGACTATGTCATATTAACAGGCACACACTCAATAAAATTGCTAAACTTGATTTAGTAGTTGGATTGCCTAAATTAAATTTTTACTATGTTTGTGATGCATGTATTCATGGAAAGCATTCTAGAATCTCATTTACAAGTAAAAATATTATTTCTACTTCTAGACCTCTAGAATTGTTGCACGTGGATTTATTTGGTCCAATTAGCACCACTAGCTTTAGTGGAAAAATTATGGTTTGTGATTATTGATGATTTTTCTAGATATACTTGGGTTTTGTTTATAACATGCAAGGATGATGCTTTTGTTGAGTTTAGGAAGTTTTCTAAATATATTCAAAGAGAATAAGGCCTTTTGATTAATAGGGTTCAAACTGATCATGGAGACAAATTTGAAAATAAATTATTTGAGGATTATTATGATGAACATGGGATTAGACATAATTTTTTTTGCACCTAGAACTCCACACAAAATGGAGTAGTAGAGAAAAGTAGAATATTAATTGAATTAAGTAGATCTATGCTTGATGAGTATAAATTGCAAAAATATTTTTTTGTAAGCAATAAATAATGCATGTTATGTGATGAATATGATCTATTTTAGACCAGTTTTGAAGAAGACACCCTATGAATTATTTTTTGGAAAGAACCCTAAGATTGAACAATTTCGTGTATTTGGATGTAAATGTTTTATTTTTAATAATGGAAATGAGCATTTAGGTAAGTTTGATTACATAGCAGATGATGGTATTTTCTTAGGATACTCTCTAGTAGAGCTTATAGTTTTCAATAAAAGAAAATAGTTTATTTATTTATTTTACTTTTAGGTTTTATTTAGTTTAGGTTTAGATTTTTAGCTTTTAGGTTTAAGGTTTAGGTTACTTTAAGGTTTAGTGTTTAGGTTTAGGGTTTGGGTTTAGGTTTAGGGTTTAGGGTTTAGGATTTAGTGTTTAGGGTTTGGGGTTTAGAGTTTAGGATTTTGGGTTTAGGATTTTGGGTTTGGGTTTAGGGTTTAGAGTTTATAGGTTTTAGGGCCTAGGGTTTTTTTTAACAGAGAACAAATTCAGATTCAACATTTATTTTATTCGATTTCATCAACCAAGTAACCCACCAAGTTTTCTAAGATAAAAGTGACAACATGGATCAAAAATAAGCATGCATATAGCAAAAAAGCCCTAAATCATTAGAATTATCTCTAATGTAAAGACATAGTTCCATAAGCAATAGATTGGATTGGCCATTCTTCAATTTCTCCAGTTCCCATCAAAACCACCCCAACCTCTCAAGAAGAGAGATCCACCATCATAACCCTGTTATCTCCCTCCACCACCACCACGGTTGTAACCACTCCTCCTCGCCTCCACCACCACGCTCCACCACCTCCATATCTACTAGTACCTCCAGATCCCCCACCACCACTATGGTAACCACCACCTCTGCCTTGACCTCCATTTAGATCTTGATGGTGATGTTTTTAAGATTTTCTTAGTTTAGGTTTAGGTTTAGGTTTATTAGGTTTTAAGGTTTAGGTTTATTTTTTAATTTATTTTGTTACTTTAGGTTTTGGTTTAGGATTTGGGGTTTAGGGTTTAGGGTTTAGGGTTAGGGTTTGTGGTTTAGGGTTTAGGTTGTAGGTTTAGGGTCTATGGTTTAGGTTTCAGGGTTTATGGTATAGGATTTTTAAGTTTCAAATTTAGGTTTAGGTTAATTTAGTATATTATGTTTTTTATATTAGTTTACTTTATTTTTAATTTTATTTAGGTTTACTTTTATTTTTTTATTAGTTTAGTTTATTTATTTGATTTTAGGTTTTTTATTTTAGTATATTTTTTAGGTTTAGGTTTTTTTTAGTTGAGTTTATTTTTTTATTTTATTTTAGGTTTATGTTTTATTTTTTATTTTTTGTTTATATTTTGATTTTATTTTATTTTTTTATGGTTTAGGTATTAGGTTTTTATTATATGTTTATTTTTAAGTTTTAATTTTTAGTTTAGGTTTAGGTTTATTTTTACATTATTTTATTTTATTTAGTTTAGGTTTAGGTTTATTTTATTTTGTTTATTTTATATTCATTTTAGTTTTAGGGTTTAGATTTTATTTTTTATTTATTTTCAGGTTTATTTTATATGTTTAGATTTTTATTTAGTTCTTTTTTATTTTATTTTAGGTTTATATTATTTTTTATTTTATGTTTTGTTTTATTTTATTTAGGTTTATTATTCTAAGTTTATTTTATTTTTAGTTTAGTTTAGGTTTTATTTATTTTATTTTTTATTTACATTTTATTTTCTTTCAATTTAGGTTTAGGTTTAGGTTTTACTTTATTTCATTTTATTATTTTATTTAGGTTTAGTTTAAATCTTATTTTTAGGTTTTATTTAGTTTAGGGTTAGGTTTTTTAGGTTTTAAGGTTTAGGGTTGAGGTTTAGAGTTTTAGATTTAGGGTTTTAGGGTTTAGGGTTTATGGATTAGGGTTTAGGGTTTAGGGTTTAGCATTTAGGATTTAATTGTTAAGCTTTAGTGTTTAGGGTTTTTAGATTTTAGAGTTTAAGGTTTATGATTAGCTTAGGGTTTAGGGTTAATTTAGGATTTAGGGTTTTAGGGTTTAGCATTTAGGGTTTAGGGTTTAGGGTTTAGTGTTTAGGGTTAGTTTATAGTTTAGGGTTTATGCTTTTAGGATTTAGGGTTTAAGGTTTCAAGTTTAGGGTTAGGATTAGGGTTTACGGTTTAGGGTTTAAAGCTTTTAGTTTAGGGTTTAGGGGTAGTTTAGGGTTTAGGGTTTTTTAGGGTTTAGGGTTTTAGGTTTAGGGTTTAGTTTAGTTTATTTTAGTTTTAGAGTTTATGGTTTAGGGTTAGTTTTAAGTTTATGCTTTATGTTTTATTTAGGGTTTAGGATATAGTTTAGGTTTTATGTTTAGGTTTTTATTTTATTTAGGTTTATTTAGTTTATTTTTATTTATTTTAGTTTATTTTATTCTATATTTAATTTAAGTTTATTTTTTATTTTATTTTTGCTTAGTTTATTTATTTTAAGTTATTTATTTTAGTTTTTTTTAGGTTTAAGTTTATGTTTCTTCTAAGTTTAGTTTTATTTTATTTTACTTTTTTGATTTAGGTTTTATTTTTTGTTTTTAGGTTTATGTGTAGGTTTTATTTTATTTTTTAAGTTTTATTTTAGGCATTATTTTAAATTTATTATTTTTGTTTAGGTTTAGGTTTATTTTTAGTTTATTTTATTTTATTTAGTTTAGGGTTTAGGTTTATTTAGTTTATTTATTTTAGTTTAGTTTATTTTAGTTTAAGTTTAGGTTTTTTTTTTATTTTGTTTCTTTTAGGTTTAGGTTTTTTTTACTATAGGGTTTAGGTTTTTTTATTTATTTATTTATAGGTCTTTGTAGCTTTATTTTTAAGGTTTAGTTTTTTATTTAATTTTTATTTTATTTTATTTTATTTTAGGTTGTTTTTATTTTTATTTAGTTTTATTTTATTTAGGTTTTTTTTATTTTAGGTTTATTTT
This sequence comes from Cymbidium sinense, assembly GCA_021442155.1. Taxonomy (NCBI): domain Eukaryota; kingdom Viridiplantae; phylum Streptophyta; class Magnoliopsida; order Asparagales; family Orchidaceae; genus Cymbidium; species Cymbidium sinense. Next base: position 141,968,578 of record CM038224.1, on the reverse strand, counting down.
CTTTATTAGTTTAGTTTAGGTTTTATTTAATTTATTTTTTTTTAGTTTTATTTTTTATTTTTTATTTTATTTTAGGTTTAGGTTTAGGTTTAGGTTTAGGGTGAGGATTAGATTTTTTGTTTAAGTTTTTATTCTATTATATTTTTTTATTTAATCAAGGTTTAATTTTTTTTATTTATTTTATTTTTACATTTATTTAATTTAGGTTTAGGTTTTTAGGTTTTTAGGTTTTTAGGGTTTAAAGTTTAGGGTTTAGGATTTAGGGTTGTATATTTTAGGGTTTAAGGTTTATTTTAGGGTTAAGGATGATCAAATCAAATAAGATTATTTAAAGCAAACCAAAGATTCTTTATTAATTAAGTTTTGGATTTGATTTGATTTAAAGAGGAGAAGAGACATCATCACTTACTGTTTTAAACCAAGTCTCACAATAGTTATTTGATTTAATTTAAGGAAATGTAATTAAGTTAATTTTTTGGATTAATTAAGTTGGACCCTTAATTAGATGAATTAATTACCTTTACTTATGTCACCTTAAAGTAATTAACTAAGTAAGTATGAGCCAACATGATATGCATGGAAAATAAACTTGTAATGATCTAGAAATAAAAGGGCCTAATGCATTGGCTCATGATTAATAGTTAATTAGATTAAGGGGCTTAATTAATTACTCTTATGGTTTTCCACACATGTGGACTAACCATAATTTCATTAAACTCTTTTAGGTTATAAAACACATAAAGATCTACCCCCATGATTTAATTAATTAAGGTTTCATGTGATTATGATTTCAATTTGATTAACTGATTTAATTAATTAGTTAATTCTTAATCAATTTCATTTTGAAAAAGCGTGAAATGAACTTAGGGAAAGGGGGCCCAACCCTATTCTTTAGTTCACTTACTGAACAATGATTAATAAACTTAATTAACCAATTTGTTACTATTCATGGGATTAATTAATCATTAATTAACTTAAAAGTAGTTAAGGTTTAATTAGTCAATTTTCCTAATCAAGTGAGCAATAAATCCCAAGAAAATCATGGGAGGCATAGGTCATCCCATTAAATTAGCCCACAAATTTTGGGATTAATTGCTCAAGTAATTAAGTAATTAAGCTAATTAATTTTGTAATTAAACCTTAATTACTATTTAAAATTAGTTAAGATAAATTCTAATTAATTCTCCTATGATATACCATTAAAATAACTATTTATTTGCATTTTTTATTTTGCTATGATTTTTTATTATTTTTAGAAGTTTTAGCCATTATAAATGATTAATTAAGTCTAATTAAAGTTTAATCGTATTGGCACCGCGTGGCACGCTAAAGCGACACACTTTCCACGTAGCGCTATGGGATTGGCTACTTAAAACTTACGACTTCGGGCCTACATGGCGATAATGAACGCTTTCTCATCGTCCGATCACGAGATCGGGATGGCTATGATTAATCCCATAATAATTAAATCGATCGATCTAGTGAATCTAATCATGGCCGTCCATTTCATCGCGAGATGGATGGCGTGATCTAACGCGTCATAAGTGGGAGAATGGAGTCGGCATTGATCCGAGCTTACGAGCTAGGATCAACTCAAGGATCCACACCTTCACGACATCGATCAAAGGGGATCCAACGATCAAGATCACACGAGATGCAAGTTTTCTCAAAAAGCTCCAACCTAATTTTGTCTAAGGATTAGTTTTGGAAGCATACCTTATCGAAGCTCAAGACTGGTGGCTCAAACAATTGAGGATGCTTCATCTAGTGAAGATGAAGCCCTATTGAGCAAAAATTGGATCAATTACTTGACGTTCACTTGGAAGTACATGAATCGATGATTTTGAGCAAGACTTTGACTTAAGCCCCACTTTCGGTGCTCGGGAAGCTTGGGAGATGATTTGTTCTTGCTGAACGAGGCCTAGGGAAGGTGCGTGCAAAGTTAGTTTGAGTTTTATAGAGAAATGGGAAAGTTAGGTTGAAAATGAAGTGTCCTATTTTGGGATAGATGAGATGGCATTTTCTAATCGAGGAATGAGCTTGAGAGCTTAGGGAATGGCTCTAGCCACTTATCTTGGGTAGCTAGGGCTCTGAAGAATAATTTTTATGTGTGTTTGAGTGGAAATGAGGGGGTGTATACCCCCTTCATCTTGATCGGACAGTGGGATCAGGTTTGGCTTCTAGTGGTTGTTACCATCTCTGGAGTCGTAGTGTAGAGGAGTTTGCTCGCTTGGTTGGTTGAAGGTGGAGGTGGTCGCCAAGAAAGAATCATGGGTGTCTTATGGGTTTCAAATGCTCCAATGTGGAGGATGAGGTGATTTCACCTCCAATGGGTCATGGCCGACCCAACAACCCATTAGGTTAGGTTGAGCAGTGCCTTAGGTTCCTAGGTGGACCATTAGGAGAGTACCAAGTGGCCAAGGAATGGAAATAACTACTTACACGGGTGATTTGTCTCATGTGATGCCTTTGACCCTAGGGTAGAATGATCATTTAGCATTGGATTTGATTTCTATAGATTTGAAATGAGCCAAAAGTGGGTTAGCCCAAATATCAAGTCCATTGGGGATGATTTGGTTAGGTTTTGCTCAATTTGACTCATTTAGGTCAAATTAGGTTAGTTGATCAAGTTGACCAATTGTCAAATTGGGTCAAACCTTGGGGCAAGTTCATATGATTATTCAAGATATTTTTCAATTGGTTTGGTTTGGTTTGACTTAGATTTGATTTTGGCTCATTTGAATTCAAATTTGGGTTAAGTTGACCAATTTGAAGAAATTGGCCAAATTGGGTTTGTTGGTTTGGGTTTAATTGACAAGAAGATGATTGTAGGCTTTGGTTTCAATTTGGATTTGATTTTGATTTAGGATAACTTGAACCTTTAGGTCAATTTAGGCTAAGTAGGTTAATTTGGTTCAATTAGGTCCAATCATGGTTTTGGTCAAGCTTAACAATCAATTTGGCTTATTTTTTGATTTGACACAATTTGTTCTTTCAGGTCAATTTGGGTCAACTTGGGTCAAGAGAGCCAATTGGGTTTTGTTTGACACAATTGAAGGTCAAGTCATATTCAAATATTAATTTTGATTTGGTATGAATCTGGTTTCAAGGGATTTGGCTTGGTTACAATTTGGCTAGTTTGGGTTCATATGGGTTAAGGGATTTAAATGACCAAGTTGACTTGATTTGACCCAATTTATGATAATGATCAACCTAGGTGAACAACAATTATAATGGGAGGTTTTGATCTTAATTCAATCCAATTTGTAGGATTAGAACTTAAATAGGTTAAATTTTTCACTTTGGATCAAGTGGACCAATTTGGTTTAGTTAGCTTAATTTTTGGCTGAATTGATCAACCTAGGGTGAACAACAATTATAATGGGAGGTTTTGATCAGCTTAATTCAATCCAATTTAGGTAGGATTAGAACTTGGCTCAAATAGGTTAAATTTTTCACTTTGGATCAAGTGGACCAATTTGGTTTAGTTAGCTTAATTTTTGGCTGAATTTGATTTAGTTGAGTTTATATATGGATTTGGGATTGATATATAAATTCAATTGCAATTTGGCTTCAAATGGGTTTTGGTTCATTTGAGCATTTCAAGTCAAAAGGGTTAAGTTGGGTTTGACTTGGGTTGAGTTTTGTTTGGCTTGATGATTGTAGATTTCATTTATATTTGTGAATACGATTGAAGATATTATTAATTCACGAGAAAATAAATTGAATTTGGATTTTGGAATGAAGGAATTTGGCTAAGTCCATGGAGTTGGGTCATGTGGCATATGTTTGGATTTTTATTTGGTTTGGTTTAGTTTTGATGATTTAAATGTATAATTCATTTAACTTTGTGAAGATAATTGGAAATATGATTGATTTGTCATAAAATTAATTAAGTTTGACATGATTTGGATTAAGAATTGGCTAAGTCCATGGGATAGGTCATATGGCTAGAAGGGTTTTGAATTAATTTGATTTAGTTTGATTTAGTTTTGATCATTTGAATGTAGATTTGATTTATATTTAGAAAGTTGATTAAAGATATAAATTGATTATGAGAAAATCCATTGATTTTGGAACGATTTGGATTAAGATTTGGCTAAGTCCACGGGATAGGTCATATGGCTTAAGAAGGGTTTCAAATTTGGATTTGATCAAGGGCTTCAATCATTTTGTTTTGTAATCTGGGTTTGGATTTGGATATTAATTTAATGATTGAATTGAACTTGAGGTATGGTTTTAGAAGGCGAACATGGATTGGATTTGGGTTGTAGTAGGTGGATTATCCTTTTGAGGCATAACCTAATCCTATTAACCATCTAAGTCTTTAGGCTTAGGTTAAGTGTTTACCTAATTCTTAGAATATTCTTAAGATTAGTAATTTAGTGTAGAAGACTCTAAGTCTAAGATGGGAAGATTGAATCCACACTTTAAATGTGAGGTCAAATGTGCCCAGTTTCTATAGTGTTGCCCTTGGAGATAAAATGATTGGAAGACCAAGCCAAGTTTTACATTATAGACTTGATGCATCTTTCAATGCTTTACGCTTGGGAGACCATGGATACATAAGAACAATATAGTTCCATCCTCTCTACATCAGTGTAAGTTTGTGAGAGATGGGATCATCTATGTCGAGGAGATCTCAAGCCATTTATTCACAAGATATATGAGGATGCACTACTAGTTCCCAAAATCAACAAGTCTATAGTGAACTTGGCCAAAAAAAAAATAAAATAAAATAAAAAAAAAAAGTTTAGGTTTAAGTTAGTTTAGATTAGTTTTAGGGTTTAGGGTTTAGGGTTTAGGGTTTAGGGTTAGGGTTAGTTTAGGGTTTAGGTTTAGGTTTAGGTTTAGGTTTGGGGTTTAGGTTTAGGTTTAGAGTTTTATGGTTAGGGTTTAGGGTTTAGGTTAGGGTTTAGTCTAGTTTTACTTTTAAGTTTAAGTTAGGGTTTAGAGTTTAGGTTTAGTTTAGGGTTTAGGTTTAGGGTTTAGGGTTTTGTGTTTAGGGTTTAGGGTTTTAGGGTTTATGTTTTTCGGCTTTAGGGTTCAGGATTTAGGGTTTTTAGGGTTTAGGGTTTAGCATTTAGGGCTGTAGGTTTAGGGTTTAATGTTTTTTATTTTTAATTAAGTAAATCGGTAAGCTTAGGTTTATTAAGTTTATCAAGTTTTTTTTTATATATTTTAGTTTATTTTATTATTTATTTTTATTTAGGTTTAATTATATTTAGGTTAGTTTATTTATTTTAGATTTATTTATTTTTAGTTTATCTTTTTTAGGTTTAGGTTTAGTTTTGATGGATGAGTTATTGCTCAAGGGATAAGATGGATAACTTTCAAAAAGGAAAGGAAACCATTACATTACAAGTTGATGATAGTGAACATAACACCTTAAGCTCGGATGGATAGTGATGATGGTCATTCTATCCAAAAGGCTTGGAACTTGCTAAGGAAGAAGAATCAAAGGTATAAAAATTCTAAAATTATAAATTTCAAACTAAGAAATTTCTTGCGTGAAGGGATCATTTCTACCATTGTAAAAGCCTAGACACATAAGAGGTGATTGTCCAAAACTGAATCAAAGAAGAGAAAGATTGATGTGGATAGAAGAAAAAATATGAAGGAGAAAAAGTACCACGAAGAAGAAGAAGGCTTTATGGGCCAATCCAGTTCAAATGAATCAAGTACTTGCTCATCAGATGAAGAGGTCAATATATCTTATGGCAAATGGAGAATCGACTTAGATTCTCAAGAGGTATGTAATGATATATCTTATGATGAGTTAGAAATTGCTTTTAATAATTTAGTTATTTAATATAAAAAAATTAAAAAAAATACAAAACCTTAGAAAAAGAACATAAAATTTTGATATGCATTTTTGTGATTTAAAAAATGTATGTGATAATTTAAGAAGTAAAAACATTTGTTCTTTGTATGTAAACTTGAAAGAAAGAATATCTTATTAAAAGAAATATTAGAATTATGTTTGAAATCACAAGTTCATTATAATGCTTCATCAAGTAAAACATTTAATAAGTATTATTTTCATCATACACATCCCACTCATGTATCTTATAATTATTATGCTAAGCCATATGCAAACACTAATGTCTGGTGCAACTATTATGATAGAAAAGGGCATATTTCATTTGATTGCTATGCATGTAAATTAGAAAATACTAAGCAATTATCTTATTTATCGGTACCAAAAGGTGCAAGCACTACACAAACCACACATGCAAGAGATCTTGCTTCGAATTTAAAATGTTGACCCAAACATGTTTGGATTCCAAAAGTTAACATGTGATTTTCTTTTGTAGGAATTCCTTCAAAGAAAATCAAACAAGGCATGTGGTACTTGGATGGATGTTCAAGACATATGAAGATAAGACTTTAGAATCAAGTGATGGAGGATTTGTTACATATTAAGATAATGCAAAAGGAAAGATCATTGACATTGGTTATATTTGTAAGAATTCTATCACTTTAGATAAAGTTTTTCTAGTATAAGGATTAAAACATAATTTATTTTCTAAAAGTAAATTATGTGATAAAGGTTTCAATGTAGTATTTCATGCATCATATTGTATTATAAAAAAATATTGAAAATGTTTTGCTAGTAGGACAAAGAAATAAAATTATTTTTTTCATAGATTTAGATAGCTTTCATTACGTTAATTTGAATTTACTTTATTTTAAAAGCACTCATGATGATATATGGTTATGAAAGGAGACTATGTCATATTAACATACACACTCAATAAAATTTCTAAACTTGATTTAGTAGTTGGATTGTCTAAATTAAATTTCATTCAAACTATGTTTGTGATGCATGTATTCATGGAAAGCATTCTAGAATCTCATTTACAAGTAAAATATTGTTTCTACTTCTAGACCTTACCATGGATGATTTATTTGGTCTAATTAACACCACTAGCTTAGGTGGAAAAAATTATGGTTTTGTGATTATTGATGATTTCTCTAGATATACTTGGGTTTTGTTTGTAAAAGGATGATGCTTTTGTTGAGTTTAGGAAGTTTTCTAAATATATTCAAAGAGAACAAGACCTTTTGATTAGGGTTCAAAGCTGATCATGGTGACAAATTTGAAAATAAATTATTTGAGGATTATTGTGAACATGGGATTAGACATAATTTTTTATTTAGAACTCCCCAACAAAATGGAGTAGTAGAGAAAAAGTAGAATAATTGAATTAAGTAGATCTATGCTTGATGAGTATAAATTGCAAAAATATTTTTTTGGTGAAGCAATAAATGCATGTTATGTGATGAATAGGATCCATTTTAGACCAATTTTGAAGAAGACACCTATGAATTATTTTTTGGAAAGAACCTAAGATTGAACACTTTCATGTATTTGGATGTAAATTTTTATTTTGAATAATGGAAAAGAGCATTTAGGTAAGTTTAATTATAAATCAGAAGATGGTATTTTTTTTAGGATACTCTCTTTCTAGTAGAGCTTATAGAGTTTTCAATAAAAGAAAAATAGTTTTTTTATTTATTTTATTTTTAGGTTTTACTTAGTTTAGGTTTAGATTTTTAGCTTTTTAGGGTTTAGGTTTTAGGGTTACTTTAGGGTTTAGGGTTTAAGGTTTAGGGTTTGGGGTTTAGGGTTTAGGGTTTAGGGTTTAGGGTTTAGGGTTTAGGATTTTGGGTTTAAGTTTTAGGGTTAGGTTTAGGTTTAGGTTTAGGGAGTTTATAGGTTTAGGGCCTGGGTTTTTTTAACAGAGAACAAATTGATTCAACATTTATTTTTTGATTTCATCAACCAAGTAACCCAAGTTTTCTAAGACAAAAGTGATAACATGGAAAAAATGAGCATGCATATAGCAAAAACCTAAATAATTAGATCATCTAATGTAAAGACATAGTTCCATAGCGTAGATGGATTGCCATTCTTGTTTCTCTGGTTCCCATCAAAACCACCCAACTTCAAAGTAGGATCCACCATCATATCCCCGATCTCCCTCCGCCACCACGGTTGTAACCTCCATTGCTCCTCCCTCCATAACCACCTCCTCCATTCCACTCACCTCTAGATCCCCACCACCACCTAACCTCCTCTACCTTCACCTCCAGTCTAGATCTAGGTAGGCGGTTGATGGTGATGTTCCTGCCATTAAGGTTATGCCCATTCTTAGGGTTTAGGTTTAGGTTTATTAGGTTTTAAGGTTTAGGTTTATTTTTTAATTTATTTTGTTACTTTAGTTTAGGTTTAGGATTTGGGGTTTAGGGTTTAGGGTTTAGGGTTAAGGTTTATGATTTAGGGTTTAGGTTGTAGGTTTAGGGTTTAGGTTTAGGTTTAGGGTTTAGGTTTTTTTTAAATTAAGAGGTTTAGGTTTATTAGTATATTTTTTATGTTAGTTTACTTTATTTTTTATTTATATTTAAGTTTACTTTTTATTTTTATTCAATTTAGTTTATTTTTTTAGGTTTTTATTTTAGTATATTTTTTAGGTTTTGGTTAATTTTTAGATGAGTTTTATTTTTATTTATTTTTTAGGTTTATGTTTTATTTTTTTTATTTTATGTTTATGTTTTGATTTTTATTTTAAGGTTTAGGTTTTAGGTTTTATTATAGGTTTATTTTTAAGTTTTAATTTTTAGTTTAGGTTTAGTTTTTATTTTATTTATTTAGTTTAGGTTTAGGTTTAGGTTTATTTATTTTAGTTTAATTTATAGGTTTATTTTATTTGTTTATTTTATATTTATTTTAGGGTTTTTTTTGTTTTGGTTTAGATTTTATTTTATTTTTTTATTTTCAAGTTTATCTTATAGGTTTAAATTTTTATTTTAGGTTTATTTTATTTTTATTTTACCTTTAGTTTTTATTTTATTTAGTTTTTTTATTCTAAAGTTTATTTTATTTTTTAGTTTAGTTTAGGTTTTTATTTATTTTATTTTATTTTTTACATTTTTATTTTCTTTCATTTTAAGGTTTAGGTTTAGGTTTTTTACTTTATTTCATTTTATTATTTTATTTAGGTTTAGGTTTTTTTAATTATCTTATTTTTAGGTTTATTTAGTAGTTTAGGTTTTTTTGTATTTTTAAGTTTAGGTTGTGGGTTTTTTAAATTTAGGGTTTATGGTTAGGGTTTAGGGTTTAGGGTTTAGCATTTAGGATTTAGTGGTTAAGCAGAGTTTAGGGTTTTTAGATTTTAGGGTTTAAGGTTTAGGATGGCTTAGGAGTTTAGGGTTAGTTTGGATTTAAGGTTTTGGATTTAGGCTTTTAATTTAGAGGTTTAGTGTTTAGGTTAGTTTATAGTTTATAGGGTTATGCTAGGATTTGGGTTTAAGATTTTGGGTTTAGGTTTAGGTGTAAGTTAGTTTAGGTTTAGGTTTGGTTTTAGAGATGTTTTAGGGTTTAGGATTTAAGTTTAGGGTTTAGTGTTTTTTTTTTTTAAGTAAAGTTGTTTAGGTTTATTTAGTTTATTTTTATTTATTTAGTTTATTTATTTTATATTTAATTTATTTATTTTATTATTATTTTATTTATTTATTAAGTTATTTATTTTAATATTATTTTATTTTAGTTTATTAAGTTTATTATTTTAGTTTAGTTTTATTTTATTTTGCTTTTTAGGTTTAGGTTTTATTTTTTTATTTTAGGTTTAGTGATTTTATTTTTTTTTTAGGTTTTTAGGCTTTTATTTTAAGTTTATTTTAGGTATTATTTTTAGTTTATGTTTAGGTTTATTTTTAGTTTATTTTATTTTATTTAGTTTAGGGTTTAGGTTTCTGTTTAGGTTTTATTTATTTTAGTTTAGTTTATTTTAGTTTAAGTTTAGGTTTTTTTTATTTTGTTTATTTTAGGTTTAGGTTTTTTTCAGTATAGGGTTTAGGTTTTATTTTTAATTTATTTTTAAGTGTTTTTAACTTTATTTTAAGGTTTAATTTTTAATTTAATTTTGATTTTATTTTATTTTATTTTATTTTTTTTAATTTACATTTAGTTCTTATTTTATTTAAGATTTTTATTTTTAGGTTTATTTTCTTTTTTAGTTTAGTTTAGGTTTTTACTTAATTTATTTTTGTTTAGTTTTTATTTTTTTATTTTTTTTATTTCTCGATTTAGGTTTAGGTTTAGGTTTAGGCTTAGTTTTAAATTTTAAGTTTTATTCTATTTTATTTATTTATTTAATTAAGTTTAGGTTTTTATTTATTTTATTTTACATTTTATTTAATTTAGGTTTAGGTTTTAGATTTTTTAGGTTTTAGGTTTAAGGTTTAGGGTTTAGGTTTATGGTATGTTTTAAGGTTTAGTCTTTAGTGTTAGGGTTTGTTTTAGGGTTTATTTTAGGGTTAAGGATGATCAAATCAAATAAGATTATTTAAAGCAAACCAAAGATTCTTTATTAATTAAGTTTTGGATTTGATTTGATTTAAAGAGGAGAAGAGAAATCATCACTTACTATTTTAAACCCATTCCCACATTAGTTATTTGATTTAATTTAAGGAAATGTAATTAAGTTGATTTTATGGGTTAATTAAGTTGAACCCTTAATTAGATGAATTAATTACTATTACCTATGCTACCTTAAAGTAATTAATAAGTATGTATGAGCCAACATGATATGCATGGAAAATAAACTTGTAATGATCCTATGAAATAAAAGGGGCCTAATGCAATTGGCTCATGATTAATAGTTAATTAGATTAAGGACTTAATTAATTACTCTTATAGTTTTCCCACACATGTGGACTAACCATAATTTCATTAAACTCTTTTAGGTTATAAAACACATAAAGATCTACCCCCATGATTTAATTAATTAAGGTCTCATGTGATTATGATTTCAATTTGATTAAGTGATTTAATTAATTAAATCTTAATTAATTTCATTTTAAAAAAGCATGAAATGAACTTAGGGAAACCAACCCTATTCCTTAGTTCACTTTGAACAATGATTAATAAACTTAAACCAATAATTATTACTGTTCATGGGATTAATTAATCATTAATTAACTTAAAAGAGTAGTTAAGGTTTAATTAGTCAATTTTCCCAATTAAGTGAGCAATAAATCCCAAGAAAATCATGGGAGGCATAAGTCATCCCATTAAATTAGCCCACAAATTTTTGGGATTAATTGCTCAAGTAATTAAGGAGTAATTAAGCTAATTAATTTTGTAATTAAACCTTAATTACTATACAAAATTAGTTAAGATAAATTTTAATTAATTCTCCTATGAAATTCCATTAAAATTAGTATTTATTTACATTTTTTATTTTGTTATGATTATTTATGATTTTTAGAAGTTTTAGCCGTTATAAATGATTAATAATTAAAGCTAATCCTATTAAGCCTATGTGCGCCGATGCAACACACTTTCCACATACGCTGACACACTTTCCACGCGCGTCGACACACTTTCCATGTAGCATTGTGGGATTGGCTACTAAAACTTACCCACTTCCATCATGGCACATGAATTTTCATCTTATCATCCGATCTGAGATCGGATGGCTACGATTAATCCCGCAGCTTAATAGGATTAAATCAGATCAATCTAGTGAATCTAATCATGGCCGTCCATTTCAATAGCACAGAATGGACGATCCGTGATCTCAAGTCATGCAAGTAAGGGAGAATGGAGTCCATCCAACAATGCTCACTTGATCTGAGCTTACCCGAGCTAGGATCAACTCCAAAAGGATCCCACACCTTCATGACATCGATCAAAGGGGATCTAACAGTCAAGATCACATGAGATGCAAGTTTTCTTCAAAAAGCTCCAACCTCATTTTGTCTAAGGATTAGTTTTGGAAGCATACCTTACCGGAGCTCAAGATCGGTGGCTCAAATGATTGAGGATGCTTCATCTAGTAGAGATAAAGCCCTATTGAGCAAAAATTGGATCAATTCCTCAATGTTCATTCAGAAGTACATGAATCGATGATTTGGAGCAAGACTTTGACTTAAGTCCCACCCCTGATGCTCGGGAAGCTTTGGAGATGATTTGTTCTTGCTCAACAAGGCCTAGGGAAGTTGCGTGCAAAGTTAATTTGAGTTTTATGGAGAAATGGGAAAGTTAGGTCAAAAATGAAGTGTCCTATTTTGGGATGATAAGAATGGCATTTTTGATGAGGAATGAGCTTGGGAGCTTAGGGAATGGCTCTAGCTTATCTTGGGTAGTTTGAAGAATGATTTTATGTGTGTTTGAGTGGAAATGAGTACCCCTTCATCTTGATCAACAATGGGATCAGTTTGGCTTCTAGTGGTTATTGGCCATCTCGGGAGTCGTGGGTGGGGAGGTGAGTTTGCTCACCGCTTGGTTGAAGGTGTGGAGGTGGTGCCAAGAAAGAATCATGGGTGTCCTATGGGTTTCAAATGTTATAATGGGAGGGTGAGGTGATTTCACCTCCAATGGTCACCACCAATAACCCTTGGGTCGGAAAAGGTCCTAGTACCTAGGTGGACCATTGGGAGAGTACCAAGTGGCCAAGGAATGGAAATGACCACTTACATGGGTGATTTGTCTCATGTGATGCCCTTGAGCCAAGGGTATAATAATCATTTAGCATGGAATTTGATTTGGATTTTGAAATGAGCCAAAAGTCCCAAATTTCAGAGGAGTTGATTTGGTTAGTTTGGCTCAATTTGACTCATTTAGGTCAAATTAGGTTAGGGTCAAGTCAATTGACCAATTGGTCAAATTGGGTCAAACCAAGGGTTGGGCCAAGTTCATATGATTATTCAAGATGTTTTGGTTCAATTGGTTTGGTTTGGTTTGACTTAGATTTGATTTTGGCTATTTGAATTCATTTGGGTCAAATGGGTTAAGTTGACCAATTTGATGAATTGGCCAAATTGGCTTGGGTTGGGTGTTGGTTTGGGTTTAATTGACCAATTGAAGATGATTGTAGGCTTTGGTTTCAATTAATTAAGATTTCATTTTAATTTTGGCTATCTTGAACCTTTAGGGCAATTTAGGCTACGTAGGTTAATAGGGTTTAATTAGGTCTAATCATGGTTTTGGTCAAGTTCAACAATCAATTTAGAATGAACTTGAGCCATTGCTGACAATCAATTTGGTTTATATTTTGATTTGACATAATTTATTCTTTTAGGTTAATTTGGGTCAACTTGGGTCAAGAGGGCCAATTGGGTTTTGTTTAGCACAATTGAAGGTCAAGTCATATTCAAATATTAATTTTGATTTGGTATGAATCTTTGGTTTCAAGGGATTTGGCTTAGTTACAATTTGGCTAGTTTGGGTTCATGGGTTAAGGGATTGACTTGGTCAAATGACCAAGTTTGACTTGGTTTGACCAATTTGTGATAATTGATCAACCTAGGGTGAACAATAATCATAATTTGTTTACTTGATTCAATCCATTTAGGTAGGATTAGAACTTGGCTCAAATAGGTTAAATTTGCCACTTTGGATCAAGTGGACCAATTTGGTTTAGTTAGCTTAATTTTGGTTGAGTTTGATTTAGTTGAGTTTATATATGGATTTGGGATTGATATATAAATTCAATTGCAATTTGGGTTCAAATGGGTTTTGGTTCATTTGAGCATTTCAAGTCAAAAGGGTTGTTAGGTTTGACTTGGGTTGATTTTTTTTTTGGCTTGATGATTGTGGATTTCATTTCTATTTGTGAATATAATTGAAGGTACTATTGATTCATGAGAAAATAAATTGAATTTGGATTTTGGAATGAAGGAATTTGGCTAAGTCCATGGAGTTGGGTCATGTGGCTTATGTTTGGATTTTTATTTGGTTTGGTTTAGTTTTGATGATTTAAATGTGTAATTCATTTAACTTTGTGAAGATGATTGAAATATAATTGATTTGTGATAAAATTAATTAAGTTTGACATTATTTGGATTAAGATTTGGCTATGTCCATGGGGTAGGTCATATGGCTTAGGAAGGGTTTTGATTTAATTTGATTTAGTTTGATTTAGTTTTGATTATTTGAATGTAGATTTGATTTATATTTAGGAAGATGATTGAAGATATAAATTGATTATGATAAAATCAATTAAGTTTGGATTGATTTGGATTAAGATTTGGCTAAGTCCACGGGACAGGTCAAATGACTTAGGAAGGGTTTCAAGTTTGGATTTGATCATGAGCTTCAATCATTTAGTTTTAGAATTTGGGTTTGGATTTCGATATTAAATTGATGTTTGAATTGAACATGAGGTTTAGTTTTAGAAGGTGAACATGGATTGGATTTGGGTTGTAGGGTAGGTGGATTATCCAATCTTTGAGGCATAACCTAATCCTATATAACCCGTCAAGTCTTTAGGCTTAGGTTAAGTGTTTACCTAATTGTTAGAATTATCTTATGATTAGGAATTCTTAGTGTCTAGAAGACTCTAAGTCTAAGATGGGAAGATTGAATCCACTCTAAATGTGAGGTCAACGTGCCAGTTATAGGTTGCCTTTGAGTTAGATGATTGGAAGATCAGCCAAGTTTCACATTATAGACTCAAATACATCTTTCAATGCATTGCTTGGGAGACAATGGATACATAAGAACAATATAGTTCATCCATCCTCTACATCAATGAAGTTTATGGGAGAGATGGGATCATCTATATCGAGGAGATCTCAAGCCATTTACAATTCATAGGTCGATATATGAGGATGCCTACTTCCTCAAAATCAACAAGTCATATTATCATGAACTTGGCCAAAGTTTAAAAATAAAAAAAAAAAAAAAAAAAGGAGAGAGGGTTTAGTTATAGTTTAGAGTTTAAGGGTTTAGAGTTTAGGGTTTAGGGTTTAGGGTTAGGGTGGTTAGGGTTTAGTTGGGGTTTAGGAGGGGGTTTAGGGAGGGCAAGAGTTTATGGGTTAGGGTTTAGGGTTTAGGGTTTAGTTATGCATTTAGTTAGGGGTTTGGGGTTTAGAGTAGGTTTAGTCAGGGAGGGCTCAGTTTAGGTTTAGGGTTGTGTTGGTTAGGGTTTATATGTTTTTTTTTAGGGTTTGGTTAGGGTTTAGAGTTTAGTTTAGGGTTTAGTTTATTTTAGTAGGGTTTAGGATTTAGTTTAATGTTTATTTTAATTAAGTAAACCATTAGTAGTTTATTAAGTTTATTAGTTTATTTTTTATTTATTTTAGTTTATTTTATTATTTTTATTTAGGTTTATTTATTTAGTTTAGTTTATTTATTTTAGATTTATTTATTTTTAGTTTATCCTTTTAGGTTTAGGTTTAGGTTTATCTTTTAGTTGAGTTTTATTTTTATTTTATTTTTCAGGTTTAGGTTTTATTTTCTATTTTAGGTTTAGGTTTAGGTTTTATTTCATTTTTAGGTTTAGGTTTTTTTTATTTTAAGGTTTATTTTAAATAAGTTTAGGTTTATTTTTAGTTTAGGTTTAGTTTATTTTAGTTTATTTTATTATATATTTATTTTGGTTTAGGGTTATGTTTTATTTCTTTAGTTTAGGTTTAGGTTTATTTTATTTTATTTTTAGGTTTTTTTTTTTAGTTTAGATTTAGGTTTATTATTTTTTTTTATGTTTATTTTTAGCTTTAAGTTTATTTTTTATTTATTATTTTATTTTGTTTTATTTTATTTATTTTTTTTTATTTTACATTTAATTTTATTTTATTTAGGTTTTTATTCTTAGGTTTATTTTATTTTTTAGTTAGTTTAAGTTTTTTTTATTTTATTTTAGTTATTTTTTACTTTTATTTTATTTTATTTTTAGGTTTAGATTTAGGTTTTAGTTTAGGTTTTTATTTTATTTTATTTTATTATTTTCTTTATATTTTAAGTTTTTTATTTATTTTATTATATTATTTGATTTAGGTTTAGGTGTTTTATTTATTATATTTTAGGTTTTATTTAGTTTAGGTTTATTTTAGGTTTGGGTTTAGGGTTTAGGTTTTGTGGTTTAGGATCTTGGGGGTTGGGTTTAGTCAGGTTTAAAGTTATTATTTTTAGTGGTTTTCCCAGTTATTGGTTTAGGTTTAGCCCAGGGTGGTGGTTTAGGTCATAGAGAGCCCATTTTAGATTTTGGGTTTAGGGTTTTAGGTTAGTCAGGTTTGGGGTTTAGAAGTTAGGGTTTAGGTTTTGGCTCAGGGTTTGGGTTTAGCATTTAGTTTAACATTTTAGAGAGGTGAGGTTGGCCTCAGTGGAGAGTTTAGGCAGGGTCAAATACCAGGTCATTAGGTAGTTTAGGGTGGTAGTGAGGGTTTGGGTTTAGAGTTTAGAGAGGTGGGTTCAGTGAGGAGGTGTGGAGGGAGGTCAGTAAGTTAGTAGGGTGATTTGGTTTAGGGTTCTGTTAGTTTGTGGATTTGTTAGGTTTAGGTTAATTTAGGATTTAGGTCAGATTTAGGGTTCAGTTTGTAGGGTTTAGGATTAGTTTTAGTTAGTGGTTTAGATTTAGGGTTTAAGGTTTGTATTTAGGGTTTAGGTTTTTTTAAAACATTAAGTAAACCCAGTTTAGTATATTTAGTTTATTTTATATTATTTATTTATTTTATTTTATATTATTTTTATTTTTATTTAGTTTAGTTTATTTATTTGAGTTTAAGTTTTTTTATTTTATTTTATTTTTTTATGTTTAGGTTTAGGTTTTTATTTTATTTTTTTGGTTTAGATTTTAGGTTTTATTTATGGTTGATTTTTAGGTTTTATTTTTGTTTGGTATAGGATTATTTTAGTTTAATTTATTTTATTGTGTTTATTTTTAGTTTAGGTTTAGGTTTATTTATTTTTTAGTTTAGGTTTATTTTTATTTAGTTTAAGTATTTTATTTTTATTTAATTTAGGTTTATTTTAAGTTTTTTTTTTGGTTTAGGTTTATTTAGTCTTTATTTTATTTTATTTTTGGTTTATTTTAATTTTATTTTCATTTGGGTTTTATTTTATTTTATTTTTTTAGATTTATTATATTTAATCTAGTTTTATTTCTTTCTTTAGTTTGTTTTATTTTTTTATTTTATTTTTTGTTTAGGTTTATGTTTAGTTTAGTTTAGGTTTATTTTTTTATTTTATTATATTTAGGTTTAGCATTTTATTTATTTTATTTTAGGTCATTTATTTTGTTTGTGCTTGGTTTTGTATTTCATTTAGGGTTTGTGGAGTGGTCAGGGGTCCATGGTTTATGGTTTTAGGTTTTAGGGTTAGTTTTAGGATTTAGGGTTTAGTGTTATGGTGTTATTTATTATTTATTTTTATTATTTTAGGGTTTAAAATTTTTAGGTTTAGGGTTATTAGGTTTAGGTTTAGGGTTTTCAAGGTTTAGGTTTAGGTTTAGGGTTTGGGATGTAGTGTTTAGGGTTTAGTGTTTAGTGTTTGGGTTTTGGTTTTTTAAATTAAGTAAACTATTGTTCATGTTTTATTTTAGTTTATTTTATTTATTTTTATTTATTTTATTTTTATTTTATTTAAGTTTTTTTATTATTTTAGTTTTATTTATTTTATTTTATTTTAGGTTTTATTTTTATTTATATTTTTTAGGTTTATTTATTTATTTAGTTTAGTTTTATTTATTATATTTTTAAGTAGTTTTATTTTTATTTTTTAGGTTTTTTTTATTTTATTTTTTTTAGGTTTAGGTTTAGGTTTTATTTTAGGTTTATTTTAGGTTTTATTTTTAGTTTAGTTTTTATTTTTAATTTTATTTTATTTAGTTTTGGTTTAGGTTTAGTATATTTTAAGTTTAGGTTTAGTAATTTTTAGTTTATTTTTAGGTTTATGTTTAGGTTTAGGGTTTAGGTGTGGTTTAGGGTTTAGGGGTTTGTGGTATTTTTAGGTTTATTTAGGGTTTTAGGGTTTAGGGTTAGGTTTAGGTTTAGGTTTAGGTTTAGTTTTAGGGTTTTAGGGTTTAGTTTGCAGGGTTTATGGTTAGTTTTAGGGTTTAGGGTTGAGGGTTAGAGTTTTTTTTTGTTTAAATTAGGTAAACTGGTAGGTTTAGGTTTATTTAGTCAATTCAATTTATTTTTTTATTTATTTTAGTTTACTTTATTTTTTATTTTTTTTAGGTTTATTTATATTTTTATTTAGTTTTGTTTATTTATTTTAGGTTTATTTGTTTTAGTTTAGGTTTTTTATTTTTCCTTTTTTTAGGTTTAGGTTTAGGTTTAGGTTTATTTTTTAGTTTAGTTTTATTTTTATTTTACTTTTAGGTTTAGGTTTTATTTTTTATTTTAGGTTTAGGTTTAGGTTTTTTATTTTATTTTTTAGGTTTAGGTTTTAAGGTTTTATTTTAGGTTTATTTTAGTTTTATTTATTAGTTTAGGTTTAGGTTTTGGTTTAGTTAATTTTAGGATTAGATTCACGTTTTATTTATTTTAGTTTAGTTTAGTTTATTTTAGGTTTAGGTTTTTTTTTTATTATTTTAGATTTAGCTTCTTTTTTTTAGTTTTGGGTTTACATATTATTTTATTTATTTTCAAGTTCTATATTTTGTTTTATGTTTTTGGATTAGGTTTTTATTTAGTTT
The DNA here is from genome assembly GCA_021442155.1 of Cymbidium sinense. Classification (NCBI taxonomy): domain Eukaryota; kingdom Viridiplantae; phylum Streptophyta; class Magnoliopsida; order Asparagales; family Orchidaceae; genus Cymbidium; species Cymbidium sinense. The sequence goes on along the minus strand of CM038224.1, from coordinate 141,950,147 downwards.
TTATTTTATTTTATTTTAGGTTTATTTTATTTTCATTCTAAGTTTTGTTTTTATTTTATTTAGGTTTTTTTACTTTAATTTTAGTTTTTATTTATTTTATTTTATTTTATATTTTATATTTTATTTTCTTTTTAGGTTTAGTTTAGGTTTACATTTTAGTTTATGTTTTAATTTAATTTAATTTAATTTTTTTATTTTGGTTTAGGTTTTTATTTATTTTATTTTTAGGTTTTATTTAGTTTAAGTTTAAGTTTTTAGCTTTTTAGGGTTTTGGGTTTGGGGTTTAGGGTTTAAGATTTAGGGTTTAGTTTGGGGTTTAGGTTTTTTTTTAGGGTTTTTGGGTTTGGGGGTTTAGGGTTTAGGGTTTAGGGTTTAGGGTTTGGAGTTTTTAGATTCAACATTTCTTTTTTTGACAGAGAACAAATTTAGATTCAACATTTCTTTTTTTAATTTCATCAACCAAGTAGCCCACCAAGTTATTTAAGACACAAAAGATGACATGGATAAAAAATGAGCATGCATAGAGCAAATAAAAACCACTAAATAATTAGAACCATCTCTATTGTAAAGACATAGTTCCATGCAAGTAGATCGACCCATTTTTAGTTTCTCTAGTTCCCATCAAAACCATCCCGGTAGAGAGAGATCCACCATCATATCCCCGATCTCTCCGCCATCACCACCTGATGCAACCTCCGCGCCTCCATAACTCAACCAAGCCCACACCACCTCCATATCCACTAGCACCTCCAGATCCCCACCACCACTGGTAACCCGCCTCGCCTCCAGATCTAGACTAAGCATGGTTGACGTTGATGTTCCTGTCACCAAGGTTCTGCCCATTCTTAGGGTTTAGGTTTAGGTCTAGGTTTATTAGATTTTAAGGTTTAGGTTTATTTTTTAATTTATTTTGTTACTTTTCGTTTAGGTTTAGGATTTTGGGTTTCGGGCTTAGGGTTTAGGGTTTTAGGGTTTAGGGTTTAGCATTTAGGGATTAGGATTTAGGGTTTATGGTTTTTTTTTAAAAAAAATAACTAAACTAGTAGGTTTAGGTTTATTTAGTATATTAAGTTTATTTTTTTAGGTTAGTTTACTTTATTTTTTATTTATATTTTTACTTTTATTTTATTTAGTTTATTTATTTTAGGTTTTATTTTAGTATATTTTTTAGGTTTAGTTTATTTTTAGTTGAGTTTATTTTTTATTTTACTTTAAGGTTTATTTTTATTTTTTATTTTTTTTGGTTTAGGTTTTGGTTTTATTTTATTATTTTAAGGTTTAGGTTTTAGGTTTTATAATATGTTTATTTTTAAGTTTAAATTTCTATTAGTTTAGTTTTTTATTTATATTTTATTTATTTATAGTTTAGGTTTTTGGTTTTAGGTTTATTTTAGTTTAGTTTATTATTTTAGGTTTTAGTTTATTTTATTTTGTTTATTTTATATTTTATTTTAGTTTTAGGTTTTTTTTTTTAATTTAGGTTTATTTTATTTTTATTTTATTTTGGTTTATTTATATATTTTATTTAGTTTTATTTTATTTTATTTACATAGTTTTAATTATTTTTTTATAAAGTTTATTTTATTTTAAATTAGTTTAGGTTTATTAATTATTTTATTTTAATTTTTTATTTTTTCATTTAAGTTTATTTAAGTTTTAGTTTATTTTATTTATTATTTATTTTATTTATTTAGGTTTTTTTTAATTATTTTATTTTAGGTTTTATTTATTTTATTTTGTTTATTTAGTTAGTTGGTTTTAGGTTAGGTTTAGGGTTTTTGGGTTAGTTTTTTTGGGTCAGATTTAGGGTAGATTAGTTTTGCCAGGGTTTTTTTTAGGTTAAGGCCCAGTGCCTATTAGCAGAGTCAGTCAGGGTTAGGGCAGGGCCTTGATTAGTAGGTAGAATTTTGGCCTAGTGGCCAGCTTTTGGTTTACTGAAGGTAGTTTGTAGTTAGGTTAGTTTGCAGTTAGGGTAGTTGGTTAGAGTTTTGGCGGGGTTTAGGGTTGTGAGTTAGAGCTCATGGTTGTAGGGTAGGATTAGGAGGATTTAGTGTAGGTCATAGTATTTTGGATTTTTTAAATCCAAACCCAGTAGTTTAGGCTCATTTATTTATCTTTTTATTATTTAGTTTAGTTTATTTATTTTAGCCATATTTTAGTTTTGGCTTTTTATTTAGTTTATTTATTTAGGATGTTTATTCTTAGTTTAGTTTTATTTTATTTACTTTATGTTGGGGTTTTATTTTATTTTTAGGTTGATGTGGTTTATTTATTTTATTTTAAGTAGTTTATATTTATATGTTTAAATTTTTAGTAGTAGGTTATCATTAAAGTAGATATTTATTTAGTAAATTTATTTATTAATATTTTAATTTATCTTTATCTTAGGTTAGGAGCAGGCTTAATTAATTCTGAAGTATATGTGGATAGTATAATGTTTAAGTAGGGTATTTAGAGTAATAGGGTTTGATAGGTGTGGATTATGTAGGGTAGCATAGTGGAGATGTTAATAAGAGGCTCAGCCTCAAATTGTGGCTCAGTGGCTCAGAGTTAGCCCAGTTGTGGGTTTACCAGTGTGTGAGTGATCACATGGGCCAGGGTTTTGGACCCATAATGGGTTGTGGCCTAGTGTAGGGTTTTTCAGGGTTAGCCTGGGCCTTGGACTAAAAAGCAGTCATGCAGAGGAGTTTAGTTTAGAGTTTTTTAGAGTTTATGGTTTAAGGTTTAGGGTTTGGGTTTAAGATTTAGGATTTGTGGAGGTTTAGGAGTGTTTTGGTATAGACAGTAAAACCAAGATGTGTTTAGGTTTATTTAGTTTATTTTTATTTATTTTAGTTTATTTTATTTTATATTGTAATTAGGTTTATTTTATTTTATTTAGTTTAGTGTATTTATTTTAGGTTATTTATTTTAAAGGTTTAGGTTTATGTTTATTTCTTAGTTTAATTTTATTTTATTTTAATTTGTAGGTTATACATTTTATTTTTACATTTTGGTGTAGGTTTTTATTTTAAATTTTAGGTTTTATGCTTTTATTTTAGGTTTATTTTTAGGTATTATTTTAGTTTAGGTTTAGATTTTATTTACAGTTTAGATTATTTTAGATAGTATTTTAGTTTTATTTTTATTTATTTTAGGTGTTTTAGTTTATTTTAACATTTTAATTTAATTTGATTTTATTTACAGGTTTTTATTTAACATTTAGTTTTATTTTATTTAGGTTTTATTTTAGGTTTATTTTCATTGTTAGATTTGTTTAGGTTTATTTAATTTATATTTAGTTTATATTTTTATTTTATTTTATTTTAAGTTTAGGTTTAGGTTTTAGGTTTAGGCTTTTATTTTATTTTTTATTATATTTTATTTACAATTAGGGTTTAGGTTTTTTTTGCCTTTATTTAAGTAGGTTTAGGTTTTAGCTTTTAGGTTTTAAGGTAAGTTTAGGTAGATTTAAGGATGTATGTTTCAGGTTTTAGGGTTTAGGGTTTAGGGTTTAGGGTTTAGGGTTTAAGGTTCTATTTATTTTATTTCATTTTAATCCAAACTTCAACAGAAGGGTTACATCACAAGAGCTACTACCAAACCAAAAAGAGGAAATGAAATTAATCATAGCCTACAAATAAGATAGAGCCATTTGTTGAAAGTCTTATGAGCCTTAGTACCGCAAACCTAAACAAAGCCATACACTATAGAAAAGGAGACAAGAAAGAGCGTAATGGGGATAAGTATCACCACTATAGTCACCATATAAGAGAATCCCTACTCATAAAAAAAATGAACCATCTGCCACATCCACCTTATTAATAGATCCTAGAGTAAAATTAAGCCAGCAGGAAAACCCACCACAAGTAGACAGTAGAAAAGGCCAGGCCGAAGATAGAAACAATAGACAACCGGCTAAAAATCCAACTGAAATCCTGCTAAACATATCAATTAGCATGTAAATGTAAATAACACCATCCCAAATCATATGAAACTTCAGCCAACAACCAAGACAGCAAACTAAGACAGCAAACCAAATATTGCACCCAACAAAGAGTAATCCAGTCAGTAATAGTAGTATTACATAGACCCAAAATGGGGATCAGAAGAAAACCATCATGAAAATCCTTCAAGACAACGAAAAGCAGACCAGCATCTAATCCAACATCATCAGTAAAATCAAGATGAAAGGAAGGAAAGAAGCAAATCCAACCTTGCAAAGAAACAGTAGTAATAATAAGTAAATTAAACATTCTTCCCTTACAAATTGAGGAAGGGGGGTTAGTGAGCAAAATAGCACCATCTAAGAGAGAAGATACAAATAAAGGGTCACCATGAAGCTATGCAAATCAAAGAAACCAACAATAGAACAAAGACATGAAATATAGGTGGCGATTAAAAATCAGTTTGAGAATAGGCAGGAAAAGAGACAGAATAGTCTCAATCAAAAGAAAGTAAAATACAAGTCCCAAAAAATAGTATTGATGGCAAGTCCATCCTCAGAGAAATAAGACATCTCCATCCAGCAGATTAGGAAATAGAAGCACATTTCCATTAGCAAGGGAAATAAAGAGATACAATAAGACCCCAAAAAGATTGGATAATAGCAAAGCCATAGATGCTAGATCACAATTGAACCAAAAAAGATTATCAAGGAAATGCATCAAGAAATGAAGAGGAGCAACAATAAATAAAAGATAAACAAAAGATGACCATACTGATAAAACAAAGTAATACAAGTTGTAATTAGGCCAAAACATAGGATGAAATTAGTTTCTGAGATAAGGAAGTCCAATATTGTCCAAATTAACCAATCCACAAATGTTTAGGAAGTGTAAATGATCAAAGAATTTTATTCCATCTAATCTAGCACCTGATTAGTGAGGTAATCACATGCATTACCTTCACACCAAACATGAGTGATTTTAAAATAGAGTTGAGATAGGAGAGCTCTAGTATGCTTTAGAGGTAGTATAATTAATTTCCCACTTTGGTGGAAGTCAAAAGATCTATCACAAGGCATCCACCTCAATCCAAATATTGAGCCAACCTTTTTGTATGCAAATCTCAATAGCTTTGTTAACAGACATTAGCTCCGCAAAGAGAATAGAACATGTAGTAAGAGGATAAACAAAGGCACATAAAAGTTTACCATTACGGTTTATGAAAATGCCACCACAACCAGAAGCATTTTGAGAAACGGAGCCATCAGTATTAATTTTAATAATATTATCATGAGGTTTTTTCCAATAAATAAGCTTATCATCTTTACAGTTGGAATGGTCCGGTAGGTTAAAACCTAATTTATTGGCCACAAATTTACAACCTTGAATTGATTGTAGTTAATTAAACTGGCATTAAATAAAGCACAAATTTTATCTTTAATTCTAGCAATTATCCTCTTATGGTTCATAGGAATCCCACGATGTTTTTCATCATTTTTGTCCATCCATATAAACCATATAAGAGTGATAGCAGTTATCACTTTAATGTGGCCTTTAATAGTGTTTCCAAAATAAACCTCTAGAAGTTGATAAAGAGTTAAGGATCCATTGAATTTGTCAATATTAAAGAGATTCATCATACCAAACCCAAAGTTTGGAAGCAATGTCGTTAATAAATACACGATTGACATTCTCAATGTGAAAGTAGCAATAGCATTTTGAAGGAAAGTGAAAACCTTTACCCCACATCAAGGAATGGGGGATGAAATTTTTTCAAAATTTTCCAAGTTAGTGGTAAGAAATATGGATAGTTATTCCAAAGTTTAAAAAACACATTGAGAAATCATGAGCTTTAATATGAATATATCTTTAAGGTTGAAATCACCATTGTGAGAAAGCTTAAAAAAGAATCGATCATGATTGCTAGGATGATTGGGATAGTATGCTTATCTAAAAGAGAGATAGGAATATAATCAAGAAGCTTACTATTGTTCCACTTATAATTCAGAAAAAGTTAACTTTAATAACAAAGACTAGTGGGTAGAAATCATCAATGGACCACCGCCAATCCAATTATCTTGCCAAAAGAAGGAAGTTCCGAGTTAATCCCCAAGAAATTAATGATTTAGCTTCCCATTTGATGGAACAAAGTCTTTTCCATACATGAGAATCTCCACTTAAGGGCAAATGAGAGGGTGCTTACCCTGGCAATATTTAACAGTCATGAATTGAGCCCAAAGAATATTGTTACTCTAAAATTCCACCAAAGTTTATAAGAAAAGCAAAGTGATAGCTTCCTGACAGCTTACATCCAAGCCCACCTTCAGAAGAGCCACAACTTTTATACCAAGAGGTCCAATGCATTCTTTTAGTAGAATTGTTAGAACCCGAAGAATTTATTTAGAGGCTCAATGCTAATGGTAGAATTAGTCGGCACAGTGGTTTGAATAAGATATAAAGGCATGGAGTTAAGGGTACTCTTAATCAAAGTGAGCGTACCACCAAATAAGAGTAAATGAAATTCCCAAAAAAAAATTTTATTAGAGATTTTTTGGATTAACTCATCAAAAAGATGTGATCTTTTCTAACCTTTAAAAAGAGCACCAAGATATTTAATAGGAAGTTGTTATTGCTGAAAATTAGTGATTCTCAAGATTTGGTTGATCTATTACTAGATTTTAGAGGAAGGAATGAAACAACTTTTCCTTCATTAAGAAAGACCATTTTTGTTTCCAAATTTATTTTAAAAGATTCTTAATATTTTTAATGTGATGAATAGAGGCATTGCAAAGATAATGAAATCATCAAAGAAAAGCTAAGATGAGAGACAGAAAACCACCTTGAGTTCTAAAGACATGCTTGGATTATTGAAAAGATCATTAAGGCTCCTTGAAAGATATTCAACAATAATAATACAAAGAGAGGGAGACAAGGGATACCCTTGTCTCAAGCCATGCATGGAAGGGAATAAACCTAAGGCCTCACTATTCAGGATAACAGAGAACCAAACATTGCTAATACAATTTTTAATGATGCAGATAAATTTATCAAAAAAACCAAACAAATAAAGAATTTGGAAGAGGAAATTCCAAGAGAGGTTGTCAAAAGCTTTAGAGATGTCCAATTTGAATAGGATGTTACCACCTCTGATAGGAGCATCCAGATCATTAATTAGCTTTTAGGCAAGAAGAATGTTCTCAGATATAGCTCTACCTTTAATGAAACTAGTTTGATTGAAAGAAATAATTTTAGGAAGCAGAAGACTAATTCTATTGGAAATCAATTTAGTAATTAGTTTATGAAAGAAGGTGCAAAGGCTGATATGTCTGAAATTGCCCCAAGATTCAGGATTATTAATTTTAGGAATTAGGATAATGGAAGTGCTAGAAAATTATCTAGGTAAGGGATTGCCATTAAAGAAATCAACAACAGCATCGACTAAATCATACTTAATAATAGGCCAACAGTGCTGAAAAAATTGAGTCGTGTATGGTGGCCAGAATGATTCAAAGATTCATGCTATTAAGAATACCAATCTCGCCGTAGGAACCATATTAAGCAAGTGATTGTCATCATTGAGGGAATCAAGTGGGAGTTGAGATAGCTTCAAGGAAGGTTCTTTGTTCCATAAATTTTAAAATGATGATGATGTAATCTTTAATATCATTATTGTCGTGATCCAGCTTACCATTATCACTTTTAATTTTTTAATAGAGTTTAATGCTCTTTTTTGAAAAGAGCATGGAAATATCTGGTATTTTTATCGCCATCAGTAATATGTTTGTTAGCAGCCTTTTTCCACTAGTAGGTTTCTTCCATATTCTGATAGCTAACCAAGTTATCTTTGGCTTCATTCAAGTCCTCAAGTTTAGTGGAATCAGTCAAAATAGCATTTTCAAGAGAACAAATCAATTGTTCCATGTTTTTGTTATTGGCAAAGAGATTTTTAAAATAATGCTTGTTCCACTAATTAGGTTTTGTTTAAGCCTTTAAGCTTAAGCCATAGAATCATGCCTTTAATTATTTGAAGGGGGCCATCCAATTATGGAGACAACATTTAAGAAATCAATGTGTTGGATCCACATATTTTGGAATCAAAGAGGTAGGGAGGTTAATTTATTAGAGGGATTTTGAGAGATATCAAAAGAGGAGGATGACAAAGTTCTCGCTCAAATGCTCAACCAAAGTAATGAGGCCATTGATTGATCTAGAGAGAATTAAAAGAAGTCTAGCCGCTAGGAGTCTAGAGTTATGCCAAGTATAATCAACCTCAATAGCCAATATCAATCGATTGCAATCAAGAATCATATTAAAAAAATTATTCCATGGAATGAATGTTAGAGAGCAACCTCCCTTCTTTCCGAGGAAGAGAGAATAAAATCACCCCTACCAACCGTGTGTTGACCGAGGAGGCAAAGATTCTTAAATTGTCCCAAAGGATGTTCCTACCTACTCTATTTTAAGAAGCATAAATAAAGGAACCAAGAGAGAAAATCACCCAATGAGATGTGGACATTAACCAATTGTTGAAGATCATCAAGGATAGATATATTGACTAAATTATTCCAAAAATACCAAATTTTATTGATAATAATATAAAAGAAGTTGTGAAAGCTGAGTGTTCTAACAACATGGTTGATCTTAGAAGTGTGTATGAAAGGTTCAATAACAACAAGTAAGGCTATGTTATGAATACGTCAGAGACTTTTAATACGATTGCGGATAATGAGAGTCCCAATATCTCAAACATTCCAAATTAGTAAGTTGATCATAATAAAATAAGAGAAGAAAAGAAAAGAGATAACTAAAGATATAATAAAGCAAGAAGAAAAGAAATAAAACATTTATTTATGGAAGTTAGAAGATCTAGTAGTTCTAATGGAGCTATTAGTGAACATTCTAGCTTTAAGTGATTTTTTTAAAAAATAGTTTAAAAAAGGTCTATCTGTCCAAAGAATCACCATCCGAGAGAGACTTATTTGTGATATTCAAAATAGGACCTGTATCACCAAAGCATTTCTAATGGTAATTTCCCCTTCCTCAATGTCGAATTAAACTAAGAGAGTATATCACTCTCAAGGGAGAAAGAGAGGTTCTGAAGCCATTAATAGCACAGATTTCTGGATCAATTTTAGAATTAGTTTCAAATTTTGTTCCATCATCAAAGGATCAGCTCCAAAATTTGTTTCAGATAATATTCCAACCTCAAATTTCTATTCAAATCACCACTAAGGATCATATGAGTCTCTTCGGGTTCACTGACCAAGAGGGGTAGGTCAGACTGAGTCAAGGTATTGTCTTGAGGAGAAAAATTATTACAATTAGAAGGACTGATAATCAAGCTATCATTTGCCTCCTCAAGAACATCATTATGTCTTTAACTTGCTCATTGCTCCAGACAAAGCGACAAAAAAAGGAGTAGGGGGAGGAGATTCCCATTTTGAGTGACCTTCGGCACATAAGTAAATTTATTGACTTTATCCTTTGATAGAGTAGGATTAGGATTAGGCAAAATTTTCTTTTTAAGTTGTGGATGCAACACAAAACATTCAGAATGATCGTGACCATGAATTTTACAGTGTGTGCAAAAAATAAGAAAATTCTCAAATTCAACTTGTTGATTATAACTGAACTTCTCAGAGCCAATCCAAACTTCTTTAGGATGCTTATTAGAGATATCAATTTCAACCAAAATACGAGCAATAAAAGGTAGTGATCTCACAGCGGTGGCCTGATCAATTTGAAGAGGTCCCAAAGAGAGCCCCAACCGCAAAGAGAACTTGATGTGAAACATAATGTATTCTCATATTAGGAAGAGCTAACCATATAGGAACAATTGGGGATTCCTCTTTTATATCAAAAAGAGGAGACCATTTTAGAAGTCGCATTTGACAATTAAAAATAAAGTAAGAGCGACGTGCAAAAACTCTTGAATAATCTAAGTCATTAGAGAGCTGAATTTAAATTTGCCTTGGATCAATCAATCCGATAGTGAAAGCACATGATAGTTTAAGGCTATGAAAAAAAGATCGGATGTTATCAAGAGTTGGCCATCGTAAGGAAAATTTACCAACTAAAGTGAATTCATAAGGCTTCACTAACTTTTCCACATTTAGATCCGAACACATAATCGTTGGCATGCCACGAAATGAGGAAAGGTTCTTACCAGATAATGCATCCTTAAAGGATTTAACTGCAGGCAGAGTAGTGATGTTTTCAGATCCATAATTCCACATAATTCTGATGCCTCAGCTGATGCCTCCAAGATGGAGAAGCACAGCTGCGTGGTAAGCGGTTCCTCTTCCATAGAATGAGCAATGGAAACTCACACGAGAGGCCAATCAGAGACAAACGATCAAAGAAATCAATCAAGAATGATAAGAAATCGGCCAAACCGCAAGGAAATCGTAATCGGGGGAAGGGAAAAACATAATCTCCAGAGGAGTTTAGCTTTAGGTTAAGTTTTAGGTTTAGGTTTAGTTTATTTTTATTTTTAAATTTAGATTTTGTTTTTATTTAGTTTAGTTTAGGATTTAGGTTTAGTTTTAGTTTAGTTTTTATTTAGTTTAATTTATTTTTTTAGGTTTAGTTTATTTTAGTTCAGGTTTAGGTTTAGTTTATTTAGTTTTTTATTTATTTTACGCTTAGAATTTTTTCTATTTTTTATTTTATTTTATTTTAAGTTTAGGTTTAGTTTATTTTAGTTTAGTTTAGTTTAGGTTTATTTTAGGTTGGTTTTATAGTTTTATTAGTTTAGTTTAGTTTATTTTATTTTTATTTTATTTTTAGGTTTATTTTAGGTTTAGGTTTAGTTTAAGCTCAGTTTAGTTTATTTTTTAGTTTAGTTTATTTTTTTTATCTTAGTTTAGGTTTAGTAGTTTTAGTTAGATTAGTTTTATTTTAGGTTTAGGTATTTTAGTTTAGGTTAGTTTTTATTTTGTGGTAGGTTTAGGTTTTAGGTTAGGTTCATTTATTTAGGATCATTTATTTCTTTTAGTCTTATTTATTTTTTTTTATTTTATTAGTTTATCTTTTAGGTTTAGGGTTTAGGTTTAGTTTAGGTTTCATTTATCTAGTTTAGTTTATTTTATTTTAGTTTAGGTTTATTTATTTAGTTTAGTTTATCAGGTTTAGGTTTAGGTTTAGTTTAGTTTTCTTTTTTATTTTTTTTTATATAGTTTAGGTTTAGTATTTTTATTTCAGGTTAGGTTTTTAGCCTAGTTTATTTTGGTTTTAGCCCAGTTTAGGTTTAGTTTATTAAGGTAGTTTAGGGTAAGTAGGGCTCAGTTAGTAGTTAGCCTTTATTTATTTTAGCTAGGTTTAGGTTTATAGTTTAGCCTAGTTTTAGTTTATTTTAGTAAGTTTAGTTTTACATTTTATTTTTTAGTCAGGTAGAGCTCAGAGCTCAGCCTGGGTTCAGTATTAGCCTAGTTTTGGTAGTTTAGTCAGGTATGTAGGTTTAGGTTTCATTATTAGTTTAGTTTGTGGTTTATCATCTATTTTTAGGTTTTAGTTTAGGTTTAGTTTTAGTTTATTTATTTTATTTATAGTTTAGGTCAGTTTTATTTAGTTTTATTTTAGGTTTAGTTTAGTTTAGTTTATTTTAGGTTTAGGGTTTAGGTTGGTTTATATTTTAGTTTTTTTTAGGTTTTATTTTAGTTTATTTATTTATTTATTTAGGTTTAGTTTAGTTTATTTTGTGGTTAGTTTAGTTTATTTTTTTTATTTAGTTAGTTTATTTTTTTCTTTCTTAGTTTTATTAGTATTTTTTTTTAGTTTAGTTTTATTTTATTTTATTTAGTTTAGTTTAGTTTATTTATTTAGGTTTAGGTTTAGTTTAGATTAGGTTTAGGTATTTTTTTATTTAGTTTAGTTTAGTTTAGTTTTTTTTATTTAGTTTATTTTTTTATTTTATTTTTATTTAGGTTTAGTTCAGTTTAGTTTAGTTTGAGTTTATTTTATTTTTTTAGGTTTAGTTTTTTAGTTTAGTTTATTTTATTTTATTTTTATTTTTATTTTTTAGGTTTAGTTTAGTTTATTTTAGTTTACGTTTAGGTTTATTTAGTTTAGTTTTTTAGGTTTAGCTTATTTTTTTATTTTTTTTAGATTATTTAATTTAGTTTAGGTTTAGTTTATGTTTAGTTTAGGTTTTATTTTAAATTTTAGTTTATTTTTTTAGTTTAGTTTTAGTTTAGTTTTAGGTTTAGTTTTAGTTTAGGTTTAGTTTAGCCAGGTTTTAGGTAGAGTAGGGTTACTAAGGTTTAGGGTTTAAGGTGGTATTTTAGGCAAGACTTGGGTTAGATTTTTTATTTTATTTCTCTTTATTTTTATTATTTTAAAATTAAGCAAACTAGTATTTTAGGTTTATGTAGTTTATTTTTATTTATTATAGTTTATTTAATTATTTATTTTTTATTAAGATTTATTTTTTATTTTAGTTATTGTGTTTTTTTTAGGTTTATATTTTAGTTTAGGTTTATTTTAGTTTATTTTAGGTTTAGGATTAGTTTAGGTTTATTGTTTAGTCTAGTTTTATTTTATTTTATATTTTAGGTTTTATCATTTTAGGTTTAGGTTTTATTTTATTTTTAGGTTTAAGTTTTAGATTTTTATTATGTTTATTTTAGATTTTATTTTCTAGTTTAGGTTTAGGTTTATTTTAATTTATTTTATTATATTTTGATAGGTTTAGGTTAGTATTAGTTTATTTTAGGTCCAAGTTTAGGTTTTATTTATTTTAGTTAAGGTTATTTTAGTTTAGGTTTAGGTTTATTTTATTTTTATATTACGGTTAGGTTTTTATTTTTAGTTTAGGGTTTAGGTTTTTTTTATAAGTTTTACTTTTTGGTTCATTTTTTAGGTTTAGGTTTTTATTTAGTTTTTATTTTATTCTATTTTTGGTTTATTTTTATTTTATTTTAGGTTTACTTTTTATTTATTTTGGTTTTTTTATATTTTATTTTAGTTTAGGTTTTTATTTATTTTATTTTAGCTTAGTTTTTATTTATGTTATTTTATTTTCTTTTTAAGCTTAAGTTTAGGTTTAGGTTTATGTTTTTATTTTATTTTGGTTTAGGTTTCTAAATTTATTTACTTTTTTATTTTATTTAGTTTAGGTTTACACTTTTATGTTTTTAGGGTTTAGGGTTTAGGGTTAGTTTAAGGGTTTTTTTTCTTTTTTTAGGGAAGCCCCATGTAGGGGTATTTTATTGCCACAAAAAGAGGGTTACAAGGTCCTTAAAAGGGGATAAACTTAACCATCGCTCAAAGAGCTACTCAAGGAGTAACCCCCCATCTAAGTACATCCAAGAGTAAAAGAAAGCATAAAAATAATCAAAAGATACAAGATGATTAACATAATAAGCTAAAGTAAGAATAAAGCCAATGCTCTGGAGGATGTGGGAATGCATGATAATCTGGAGCAGACCTGCAAAAGGAGAGAGAATCACCTGCAATGTTATAATAAGAGGAAGATTAGAACAGTTAAGGTAATACAGACAAAAAGTTTGAAGAAAATAATATACTATGAGTATGAAAGTAAGGAATTGTGATAGAGAAGGCTCAGGCTCAATCACATCTGTTGGGGCAGATGCAAGTATGAGCATCCAAACTAGAAGGTTACATCACAGCTACCACCAATGGGGTGAGATCATCAAGCCATCATAGCCAACAAACTGTGAGAAGGTAGCATCCTTGATATTCTTGTGAGTTTTATTACCCGCAAAACCTAAGCAAAATTGTATCTAAAATATATAGGTAATTGCTAAGAGTCAAGGATAAGTTTCATTCAAGAAAATTATCATCAATATAGTCATCTTGACATGAGAATACATTAACATAAGAGAATGTGCCATCTTAGTTAATCTCATGAATAGCCATATCCAACAAAGAAATTATTTCGTGAGGAGACAACTGTCAAATCGTTAGATAAGTTAATGAGCCTATAATTAAAAGCATCCCAATCACATGATATGTAAATGAAACTTTGTAGAAACAACCCGTGAAACAATCTAGTTGATGTCCTGAAAGACAAAGTAGTGGAAGACATCATAGCTCAACACGGAATGGAAACCAATATTGGTACCTTAAAAGATAGTTAGAGCAGCCCAATAAAGATTCAAGGCCACCAGAGATAATGATCAACAATCACCAGGGAACAAGATAGCAAAAGGCAACAATAGCCAAGATGAAGGACTAAAGCCATAATACCACTTTTCAAAAAACATTCATAAGATCGCACTCAAAGAAATGGTAGCAGGAAGCAGATCGAAAGGAGATAAATAAAGAGTATCTGAAAGCCAAAGAAATAAAGAAGCATCCATAAAATAAAATAAGATAAAACTGGTGTCCAAATATGATTCATATGAGAATCCAGGAAAATAAGGCAAGAAATAGCCAAGAGTAAAGATAGTGGGCAAAGAAATTAACCAAAAGCCACAACACGGCCAAAATAGTAAGGGAGAACATAATACCATAATGATAGCTCGCCTGACACCATGGCCAAAACAAACATACAAAGATAACTGGATGGGCATACTTAAAACCCATAATCATATGACCATGGAACCAAGCCAAACAAAGTAACCTCATGTAATCGATTAAGAAAACAGTCAATGAAAGGTAAATCCGCAAAGCCTCAACCTAAACTACCACAGAAATTATAGCATTAAAGTACAGATATTAAGAGATATAGGATAATGTCACCAACGAGACAACCATGAAAATGAAAAGCTACCACATAAAGAACATTCATAACAGGAACAATATCCCAATTCACCCACAATTCTGCGAAATACCCCACATTTTGCCATAATAATCATTGAGAGTATACAAACCATAGGTTAAGATCAAGTAGAAGTTGATTAGGCAGTGATGCACAATACTCAAGACTAAAGGGATACTACAACAGTTAAGACAAGTCCGAGACAACTAATCGATAACCAAATCCACAAACATCCAAAACCTTAAATGTTATTAGACTATACCTCTCATACGTAAATGACACTCCAATCCAAGAAGGTAACAAAGACAAACCCAATAGATGCAATATAAATAATGACTAAATATGATTCACCACCCCTTAAACCCAATCCATTCCAAGACAAGGCTTTGAGCAATGAGATTATAAATAGGGCTTAGCAAAGATACACCATAATCCAAGTTTGCCAAAGGAAATGGCAACCAGTATACCCGGTAAAGAAAAGCAAAAAGGAAAATGAGCAAACTCAGGCAATGAGACCCACCACAAACTAATCCAATTAGTGACAATCAGAAAGTTAATGTAACAATGGTACCAGGTGGGAGAGACTTCATTAGCAATCAATAATTAGAAGTCAGTAAAAGTCCAAGACCCGAGCTTGCTAAGACATCGCTAAAGAAAAGGGAAGATTGGAAATGGAATAGAAAGAGGTCACCTAAACCCATGGAAAATAATTAACCAATCAATAAACAACCATGGTAGCAAACCTTCAAAAACTAAAATTTAATTAATTCCAAACCATTTAACATACAGGTACTGACACAAAAATTAATCAAAGGGAAAGGCCATAAAGATTTTATCCAGGGTATCTAAGACAAACTTTAGATAATCAAAAGGGTTAATTTAAGGTTTATTGTTTTAGGTTTAGGGTTTAGGGTTTAAGATTTAAAATTTAGGGTTTAGGGTTTACAATTTTAGGTATAGGGTTTTTAGGGTTTAAGATTTAGGGTTTAGGTTTTATGTTTAGGTTCAATTTTTAGTTTAGAGTTTAGATTTTAGTTTTTTTTTAACAGAGAACAAATTCATATTCAACATTTCTTCTTTTCAATTTCATCAGCCAAGTAAAACACCAAGTTTTTTAAGACACAAGTGACGACATAGATAAAAAATGAGAATGCATTGAGCAAATCAAAAGCCCTAGATAACTAGAATTGTCTCTACTGTATAGACACAGCTCCATAAGCATATCAGAATGACCATTCTTTAGTTTTTTTAGTTCCCATCGGAATGTCCCCGGCCTCTCAAGTATCGGGATCCACCATCATATCCCTAATCTCACCCTCTACCACTACCACGGCTAAAACCTTCATCTTTCCTCTTGCCTCCATAACCACCACTGCTCCGACCACCGCCTCCATATCCACCAGCACCTCTAGGTCCCCCAACACCACTGCAATCTGCCTCCTCCTACCTTCGCCTCCACCGCCAGATCTAGACTGAGCCTGGTTGACAATGATGTTCCTACCATCAAGGTTCTACCCACTCTTAAGGTTTAGGTTTTGGTTTATGTTTATTAGGTTTTAGGGTTTAGGTTTATTTTTAGTTTATTTATTTACTTGGTTTAAGTTTAGGGTTTAGGTTTTACATTTAGGGTTTGGGTTTAGGTTAGGGTTTAGGATTTAGCTTATGGTTTAGGGTTTAGGGTTTATCCTTTAGGTTTAGGTTTAGGTTTTAAGGTGTGGGTTTAGCTTTTTAAGGTGTAGGTTTAGGTTTATGGCTTTTTAGGGTTTAGGGTTTAAGTTTTAAGGTTTAGGGTTTTGGGTTTAGGGTTTTAGGATTCAGGATTTAGGATTTATTGTTTAGTGTTTTTGTGGTTTAAAGTTTTGGGTGTAGGGTTTATGTTTTAGGTTTAGGGTTCAGGATTTAGTTTAAGATTTACAGCTTTTGGTTTTCTTTAATAAAGAATAAATTCAGATTCAATATTTTTTCTTTTTGATTTCATTAACCAAGTAACACACCAAGTTTTCTAAGACACAAGTGACAACATAGATAAAATATGAGCACGCATAGAGCAAATCAAAAACCCTAGATAACTAACTATCTCATTATAAAGACAGCTTTTATAAGCACTAGATCGATCAGCTTTTCTAGTTCACATTTGAACCACCTGCCTCAGTAGTGGGATCCACCATCATATCTGATCACTCTACCACCACCATGACTATAACCTCGCCCTCCTCCATAACCACCACATCGCCCACCACTGATCCCAGATCCTAAGACCTCCAGATCCCCACCACCATGCGATAACCATCGCTCCTCCTTACTCCAATCGATCTAGACTGAGCCCGGTTGATTGTGATTTTCTTGCCAATGTTCTTCATTCTTAGTTTAGTTTAGGTTTATTTATTTACTTTTAGTTTAGGTTGGATTGTGGTTTTAGGTTTATGCTTTTAGGCTTGTGGTTTAGATTAGGGTTGGTTTATGGTTTAGGTTTATTTTTTATTTTAGGTTTAGGATTGTGTAGGTTTAGGTTTTAGATTTTAGGTTTAAGGTTTTTTTTTAAATTCAATGGTTTAGATTTATTTAGTTTATCTAGTTTATTTTTTATTTATTTTAATTTATTTTTTATTTATTTTATTTAGTTTTATTATTTATTTTTATTTAGTTTATTTTATTTTAGTTTAGGGTTTTCATTTTAGTTTCTTTTTTAGGTTTAGTTTATTTTTTAGAGTTTTATTTTATTTTATTTTTAGGTTTAAGTTCTATATTTCATTTTTTATTTTTAGGTTTAGGCTTTTATTTCATTTTTTTTACATTTATGTTTTAGGTTTTTATTTTAGGTTTTATTTTTTAGTTTAGGTTTACCTTTATTTTTAGTTTATTTTATTATATTTAGTTTAAGTTTAGGTTTAGGTTTAGTTTATTTTAGGTTGAGGTTTAGATTTTATTTATTTTAATTTATTTTATTTTAGTTTAGGTTTGGGTTTATTTTATTTTGTTCATTTTATTTTTATTTAGGTTTACTATTTTTTAGTTTAGGGTTTAAGTTTTATTTTTATATTTATTTTTAGGTTTATTTTTTAGGTTTTCATTTTTATTTAGATTTTATTTTATTTTATTTTAGGTTTATTTTATTTTTTTTTATTTTATGTTTAGTATTTATTTTATTTAGGTTTTAACTGGTTTATTTTATTTATTTAGTTTAGTTAATTTTATTTTATTATTTTATTTTTTTATTTTAGGTTTTATTTTTTAGCTCAGGTTTTAAGTTATGATCTTTATTAGGGCCTTTCTTTATTTGTGGCCTCCCAGTGGGAGTTAGTTAGGCTCATTATAACTGGCTCAGGGTCAGATGTTAGGTCTCCAGTCTCAGCCTTCAGGTTTGTGGCTCAGTGGCCTGGGCTTAGCCTCTAGTTTAACCAGTATCATCATAGTTAAGCCTGTGGCTCAGTGGCCCAGGGTCAGGTCATTAGGGAGGTCAGAGCCCAGGGTTAGGGTCTTAGATGCCTCAGGGCTAATGCCAGTTTTAGTCAGGAGGGCCTTGGATCTGGGTTTGGTATGAAGTGGCCTGGGTCAGCCCAGTATGTTTAGTGGGCCCAGGGCCCAGGGTCATTCAGAGTCATGTCATTGGTCATTTCATCAGTACTAGTTTAGTCATTTGGGCCTGGGAGGGCAGTGGTTTCAGTTTAGTTTTTAAGTTATTGGGTATTAGGTTTCAGAGTCATGGTCATAGTTTAGTTTTATAGATTCAGTGGTATTAGTGTAGTTTAGGGTAGGTCAGGGTAGTATAGTGGAGGGTGTTTTGGGTTGGGTCAGTGGATGGGTAAGGAGGAGGATTTAGGGTTTAGTTTGGTTTAGGTTTAAGGTTAGGGTAAGATTTAGTTTTGTGGGAGGTTTGTGAGGGTTTAGATTGTGGTTCAGTTTTTAGTTTAGAGTATGAGTTTTTGGTTATTTTTTAACAGAGACTAAATATTTCTTCTTTGATTACATCAACCAAGTAACACACCAAGTTTTCTAAGACACAAGTGACAACATAGATTATTAATGAACACGCATAGAGTAAATAAAAAAACCCTAGATAACTATAATCATCTCTACTATAAAGTCACAATTCCATAAGCAGCAGATAAGATCGGTCGTTCTTTAGTTTCTCTAGTTACCATCAAAACCACCTCGACCTCTCAAGTAGTGTCATCCACCATCAAATCCCTGATCTTCGCTCACCACTGCTATAACCTCCATCACCTCCTTCTTCCATAACCATCATGCTCGAACCACCTCCATATCCACCAAGACTCCAGATCCTCCACCACCACTATATATCCCGCTTCCCTTCCACCTTAGATCTACCCAGGGCTTGGTGGTGATGTTCCTACCATCAAGGTTCACCACTCTTGGTTTAGGTTTAGGTTTAGTTTATTAGGTTTTAGGGTTTAGGTTTATTTTATAATTTATTTGGTTATTTTGGTTTAGGTTAGGGTTGGGGTTTAAGGTTTAGGATTTGGTGGTTTAGCTTTAAGGTTTAGGGTCAGTGGTAGGGTTCAAGTTTGTGGTTTTATGGTTTATGCTTGTGGTTTGTGGTCAGGTTTAGGGCATGGGGTGTGCCTAGAGCCAGAACTGGATTTATGGTTTAGGGATTAGTTTAGGTTTAGATTTAGTATTTTAGGGTATTTTTTTTAAATTAAGCAAACCCAGTTTAGTTTATTTAAGATATTAGTTTGTCTTTTATTTATTTTAGTTAACTTTTTATTTTATTTAGATTTATTTTATTTACTTTAGTTTACTTTTATTTTAGTTTATTTTAGTTTAGTTTAGGTTTTAATTTTTATTTTTATTTAGTTTTATTTTATTTTATTTTAGTTTATTTTTGCTTTATATTTTAGGCTTATTTTAGGTTTTATTTTATTTTAGGTTTAAGTTTATTTTAGTTTATTTTATTTTGTAGTTTTAGTTTAAGTTTATTTTTTAGTTTAGGTTTGATTTATTTTTGTTTAGTTTAGGTTTATTTTATTTTGTTTATTTTATTTTATTTTAGGTTTGTGCTTTTTAGTTTAGGTTTTTATTATTTATTTATTTTAGGTTTATTTTTTTTAGATTTATCTTAGTTTTTTATTTTATTTTATTTTAGGTTTATTTTATTTTACTTTATAGTTTATTTTATTTAAGTTTTTTAATTAGGTTCATTTATTTTATACTTAGTTTAGGTTTTATTTATTTTATTTTAGTTGATTATTATTATATTTTATTTTATTTTAAGTTTAGTTTAGCTCTTTATTATTTTATTTCATTTGGTTTAGGTTTGATCTTATCTTTATGTTTTATTAGTCAGGATCAGGTTGTGTGGCTGGAAGGTCAGGGGGAGGGCCTGGGTCTGTCAGGGTATGGGCATGAGGGGGGCCCAGTGGTCAGGATGATAGGGCAGTAAGGAGCCTTTAAGGGCCTTGGCCTGGCCTGTGTGGGTCTACTGAGTTGAGCCCAGCCTGTGGCTCAGTGATCTCAGCGCCCAGGGCCTGGCCCAGTGTCAGCTCAGTGATCATCTAGGTTGGGCCCAGGTCAGGTCAGTGATTAGAGGCCTGGGTCATTGGGTCATTGGCCTGGGTACTTCTCAGTGATCAGGAGTATTATCAGTTTAGGTAGAATTGTAAGGGAGGATTAGTGGCTATGTAGATAAGTTTTAAAAAAACCAAGAGGTTTAGGATTTAATTTAATATTTCACATTTTATTTAGGTTTATTTTAGTTTAGTTTATCTGTATTTATTTAAGAGGTTTTATTTTAGTTTAGTAGTTTAGTTTATGTTTAGTTTAGTTTAATTTTATTTATTAGTATATTTTATGTTTAAGTTTTATTTTTATTTTAAGTTTAAGTTTAGGTTTTATTATTTTAGGTTTAGGTTTTAGGTTTTATTTTAGGTTTATGTAGGTTTTATTAAGATTTTAATTTTAGTTTATTTTAGTTTATTTAGTTTAGGATTTAGGTTTAGTTTATTTTAGGTTTAGGTTTAGGTTTTATTTATTTTATTTTAGGTTTAGGTTTATCTTATTTTGTTTATTTTATTTTTATTTTGGGTTTAGCTTTTTTTTTTTTAGTTTAGGGTTTAGGTTTTTATTTATTTATTTTTATGTTTTATTTTTAGGTTTATTTTTTAAGTTTAGGTTTAATTACATTTAGTGATTAAGACTTACTCCTAGGGACAATTGAGCACAACTGCCTTTTTTACATTATAATGGATGTTGGCATACAAAGTATCAGAGATCTGACCTAGTGTATCTCAACTTTTTTAGTCTATGAACCCTTGCCTTGAGGATTGACATCTCCAAACTCCAAAAAAGAAAAGATGATGGTGATAAATGAACAAGGCAGAGGGCCAGGGTGTTTATTTTGAATGTATGGGGTAGTTTTGAGGTGAAAGTACAATATTAAGGTATGATGTACTATCTCAAAAGAGAGGCATCACCCTACAATGGACCTAATCAATAAGGACTTCAAAGGCATGATGGGTCTTCGAATGTACCTGAAATTTTTTCCCCTACTTTACATGGATGAATAAAGTAAGGTTTATATTAAACCAAGTTCTTAAGTTCCTTATGGAAGTAAGCCTCTATTATTCATTACATCATAGGAAATGAAATTTCATAAGACTACTCTTGATTAAAGTAGACAATTATCATCTCCAAATATTTCAAGGTTAGAGAATCAAAGGATTTGTTGTATTTGGAAAATCAATTGGGAAAGTTCAAAGAAAAGATTTATTTTGGAATCCAAATGAAATAAGTAGGAAATGCTCATGATACTAGAAGCCTATTGAGTATTCTAATCTATCATATGGTTCTTTTATAATTTTGAAGTTGAGGAGATTTATATGTTTTGAGTTGTAATATAATTAGATTACTAAGGCTTATAATCTACTAACACAAGGTTGTGGGAATGCCTAAGAGGTGAGTATTTATGCTCATAGCCCAAACAAAATAGCTACCTCGGATCCTAAATCTAAGGAGTTTAGATTTGAGCTAAAAGCCTAAATCTAAAGAAAAGTGTGGACATAAGGGTTTACCTCCACAAAAGAAAATAAATTGTCTGATTCTAGACTTATAACTTAGAGTGGCTTAACTCCTAATGATTTTAAAATCATGTAGCCTGGTCTTATGAATTGCAAGATAGCTAGGGTAATCAAATTAAAGGCATCTTAAGATTAATTTAATTCAATTACTACCGCATGACATATATTAAATCATTCCTTTCCATCACATGTAACATGCATATGATTTAATCATAAGTGTATCTATACATGCAACATATTTTAGCACACTTAAATGATGAATGTTATGCTTAGAATTTACATTTTATTTGATTAAATTATTTAAACATATTAATTTAAAACTTTATCCAAATTCTTATATAAAAGGATGAAATGCATGTGCCTTTGTTAAACTGGAAGTGAGGTAATCAAATGACCTCCTTGGAGCTAGCTAAAGCCTCGTATTTCCGGGATGTCTAGACTATATACCCATTTGCATTCAAGCATATGTAAATTCGTATACATGAACTTAGGAAGTAAGCTCCAAATCATATGGCTAATTAATTCAACCACTTAGTCAATTATGAATGCATGCAATTTTAATGTAAAATGGGATTTTCATTCACTAATCACATATACATATACATGTAAAAAGATATAGACAAGTATGTGTTGTTAAACCAAGGAAGTGAGGTAATTAAATGACCTCCTTGGGGCAAACTAAAGCCTCGTATTCCTGGGATGTTAGACTATATACTTTCTTTTCTTGTACACACATGTATGTATACATAAATGAGGAAAAGAAAACCATGCAAAGATTGTATATTTTTTTGATCGAATCATTTATATATATGAATTAAAGCTCTATCCAAATTTTAATGTTAAAATACATAAGAATTAAATCAAATGGGTAGGTGCCATTGTTAAACTAGGGAAGTTAGGTAATCAAATGACCTCCTTGGGGCAAGCTAAAGCCTTGTATTCCCAAGATGTTCAGACTATATAACAATTACCATTCAATCTTATATAAATCAATACATGAATAGAAGAAAGAGAACTCAACATTCATACACTTAAGCTATAAGCATATGCTTTTCTTATGTATTTATAACTAGCATCATAACACATATTATTATTCATTTATAAGCTTTAGAAAAATATATTTGTATTTAATAATGATAATAGCCACGCATATATTAAATTAAATCAACACATGAAAGCTTACATAAAGGAAATCCATTTTATTTCACTTGATTTTGAAAAGATGGATGCATGGATTCAAAAGACATACCAAATTTAACATGATTGGAAAGGGGAGAATCAAAACCAAACTAGTTCTTAAGGATAATCAAATCAAATAAGATTATTTAAAGCAAACCAAAGCATCTTTATTAATTAAGTTTTGGATTTGAATTAAATTAAAGAGGAAAAGAGAAATCATCTCTTATTGTTTTAATTCCATTCCCACATTAGTGATTTGATTTAATTTAAGGAAATGTAATTTAGTTGATTTTATGAGTTAAATAAGTTGAACCCTTAATTAGATGAATTAATTACTCTTATCTATGTCACCTTAAACTAATTAATGAAATAATTATGAGCCAACATGATATGCATGGAAAATAAACTTGTAATAATCCAAAGAAATAAAAGGGGCCTAATATGCCGCTTATGATTAATGGTTAATTACATTAAGGGACGTAATTAATTACTCTTATGGTTTTCCACACATGTGGACTAACCATAATTTCATTAAACTCCTTTAGGTTATGAAACACCTAAACATCTATCCCATGATATAATTAATTAAGGTCTGATGTGATTATGATTTTAATTTGATTAACTGATTTATTTAATTAGTTAAATCTTAATTAATTTAATTTAAAAAAGGGTGAAATGAACTTAAGGAAAGGGGTCCCAACCTTATTCCTTAGGTCACTTATTGTTGAACAATGATTAATAAACTTAATTAACCAATTTGTTACTACCCATGGAATTAATTAATCATTAATTAACTTAGAAGAGTAGTTAAGGTTTAATTAGTCAATTTTCCTACTTAAGCGAGTAATAAATCCCAAGAAAATCAAGGGAGCATAGGTCATCCCATTAAATTAACCAACAAAATTTGGGATTAATTTCTCAAGTAATTAAGGAGAAATTAAGCTAATATATTTTACAATAAAACCTTAATTAAACCATAATTACTGTTCAAAATTAGTTAAGATCATTTTTAATTAATTCTACTTTGAAATATATTTAAAATGAGTATTTATTTGCATTTTTTATTTCTCTATGATTTTTTATGATTTTTAGAAGTTTTAGCCCTTAGAAATGATTAATTAAACCTAATTAAAGCATAATCCTATTAGCACCACGTGACGTGCTGACGCGGCATGCTTTCCACGTGGCTTCACAGGATTGGCTACTTAAAACTTACTCGACTTAGTGCTTACATGGCGGCAGCAGATGTGCTTTCTCATCCACTGTTCGATCTTAGATCGAATGGCTATGATTAATCCCACACCTTAATTGGATTAAGTCAGATCGATCTAGTAGATCTAATCATGATCGTCTTATCATGAGTTAGCTCAAGCCTCCAACATCAAGGAAGGTTTGTAAGTTACCAGTGCCAACTCATGGAAAGGGGGAGCTCAGCAGCAGCATGTGCCAGCCTGGGATAGACCAGTAGTGCAACCACCGATCGAGTTCAACCTCTAGTCTACCATTATAGCTACCACATCCTAGAGTTCTCCTACTTTAGCTAGCTCTTCTTATTCTACTAAAAGAACACTTGTATCGGTGGATAACGACACCAAATCCCTTACCCCTCTTACTTTACTTAACTTCTACTTTGTACCTCCTATCAAATCTAAGAAATTAAAGAATAAAGCTAGCTTGAATTACATATGTGTCACTTCTGATGGGTTTTCTACTTCTATTCTTAATGACAACTTTTCAAGTCAAAATAACTATAACAATTTTGATCTCCTCATTCTCGATTCGTGAGTCGACTTTACTCGAATACTATGGGTTCATCTCTTGAGATAGACTTGGAATCATCCAATTCTTAGGGTCCCAAAGGAGAAGCTATAGGTGAGCATGATGTGCAAGTAGAACCTTCCATCACCATCACAGAGATCAGAAGTCAACCAGGTTCTACCTCCTCCTAGGCGACCTCAAGATAGAGGGAAATAAGCATTGGTATAGAGGACCGAGATGGCCCACCACAAGATGCTCCACCCTTGGATATGCTTGTGGAAAATCAGCCCAAGGTGAACTACAATGTCCTCTCATTTCAGAAAGTGGCTATCTAAGCTAAGCATATGCGATGCCATTGTCTTATCCAAAGACATGAGAGAATAATTAATCAATGTTCTCCTTGATCCTGAGATATGCTTAGCTCAGCTGACCACTATTGATGAGGAGACATATTATGCAAAAGAATCTCAGGGGATCACTTTCATAGATGAAGATCTTCTTTTAGGGGACTTAGAGCACAACCATCTCCTCTACATCATAGTTGACATGGGTAGATTTAGACTGGCTAGACTTCTGGTTGATCCAGGTGCATTGGTGAACATTATGAGACTAAAGACTCTTGCCTATTTGAGGATCAACATCTCCACACTCTGAGGAGATAGGATGATGTTGAGATGATTCAATGAACAAGGCGAGAGGACTTTAAGTTCCATAGTGCTACCCTTGGAGATAGGTGACTAGAAGATTGACGCAAAGTTTTACATCATTGATTCTAATACTTCATTCACTATTTTGTTCGGTAGGCCTTGGATACATCAGAACAAGATAATTCCATCCTCCCTCCATCAATGCATCAAGTTCAGAAATGATGAAATTGAATACCATGTCAATGGAGATGAAATGCCATTTTCAGTTAGAGAGGTTAAGATTTATGAGGATGCGACCTACTATCTTCCTCAAAACACCCTTCCTCATAAACATGGACAAAACTCAAACACAAAAGAAAAAGAAAATGAAGAAAAAGAAAGAGCAAAAAAAAAAGAAAAGAAAAATGAAAATCCAAGTGCATAAGAAAGGGTAATTGAAGAGGAAATAGAGTCATATCACATTCCACGGTTCATTCCATCATATGGACATGTAGGTATGAATCAACCTCCACGGTGAGGCGGTAGAAATAATGATAGTTCTAGGGTGGAAGACCCCACGGTTGGCCATCATAGCAGGCTATGTTAGTTCATAGGAGTACCCTATTATTCACATAGACTTGGAATCCAACAGAGGATGAGTCTAATATGATTAGTATACCAACCAACCCCTCTCAGCAGGGTTCCATTGGAGGTGACTTTTGATCCAGATAGTGATGAAGACCAGGCCTTTAGACAAAGCAAAGTATTTGAATTAGGTTTATGTGAGACTATTAGGCAGCAGCTGGGAACCTTAGGTCTAACCTCACTTTCATCTCAAAAAGTTGAAGGTTTAGTAGTTAAGGAAGCCCCTAAGTCTTCCATGGATGTGAAGCAAGAGATTCTTTTTGGGATCATCATCCTCAGTCCTGAAGTTGATGTAGAACTTGAGGAAGATTCATTTAAAAAATAAATTGAATTATCGCTTAACTTTTACTCGCCTTGTGTTCATAATCTTATATAGAAAGGTTTGGTTCCTCATACATGGTCCGGCAGTCAGTATTTTGAGGTTGGAACAATACTGAGGGAAGCACAATCAAGAGCAGGACTAGGATTTGGTATAATGGGTCTAATCGATGAAGATGATTACTATTTGGTTGTTACCAATCATTTAGAGTCTGATAGGTTCTATTCATGCAACCCCAACTCTTATGAGAATGTGTGTTTAGAAATCTCAGATGATCTAGATGATCTTCAGATCAAGTATGCACCTCGAGAATTCGAAGTGGAGATTCATTCAACAATTGACAAGCTCAAAAAAATCAACCTCGGGACAGAAGAAAATCCACGCCTGATGCACTTTAGTTTGTTGCTGAATGAAGAAGAAACCAATGACTTAGTTATGCTATAGACTGAGTTTAAAGATTGCTTTGCATGAAGTTATGAAGAGATGCTATCTCGATGTAGCACAATATATATAATCCTATCAAGCAAGCTCCTAGACACATGCTTGATAGATATCGAACAACAAGTCATTTCTAAAGTCAAGCAACTAATCGATGATGGTTTCATCGGGAAGAAAAATACCCTACCTGGTCAGCTAGTTTCATACCAGTTAAGAAGAAGAATGGCCAAATTTGCATTTGCATCAATTTGAGGGATTTAAACAAGGCATGTCCTAAGGATGAGTTTCCTCTTCCTATACCAAAATTAATGGTGGACATCACCTCATCTCATGCAGTGTTTTTTTTTATGGATGGGTCATCAAGCTACAACCAAATCAAGATGTCTCCTGAAGATGAAAGAAACATTGCTTTTTGAACCATCAAAACTTTTTGTTATAAGGTCATTCCTTTGGTCTTAAAATGCTGTACCATACCAATGGGCCATGACTTAGAGCTTCAATGAACTCATCCATCATCAGGTTGAGTGCTATGTTCATAATCTAGTAGTCAAGAGCAGAAAAAGGAAGACCACCTCTTTAACTTGAGAGTAGTTTTCGAACGGTTAAGAAAATATAACCCCAAAATGAATCCACTGAAGTGTGCATTCAGAGTAGCTTCAGGGAAATTCCATTGGGTTTGTTGTCTGACACCAAGGAATAGAGATAAATCCTAAAAAATTCAAACCTAGTTTAGAAATGACGCATCCTAAAGCTTAACACAACTCAGATCATTCTAATGATAATAGGCAAATTTGCGACGCTTTATCTCCAACTTATTAGGGAGATGCAAGCCATTTTTTAGCACTTATCAAAAAGAATGTCAAGTTTAAGTGGGATGACAAGTGTCAACATGCCTTTGAAGACATCAAATAGTATTTGGTGAAGCCACTAGTTCTAGTAGCCCCTATCCTGAGCAGGCCACTCATCCTCTACACTGCTGCATTGGATGACTCTCGGTGCTTTGTTGGCCCAAGCCAATGACGAAGGAAAGGAGAGCACTCTCTACTATCTCAACCATCATCTAATTCCTGCTAAAGTGAACTACCCACCTACTGAGAAACATTTTCTAGCTTTAATCTTTGCCTACCAAAAGCTACGATAGTATATGCTTTCTCGTAAGGTGAACTTGATCTCCAGAACCAATCCACTGTAGTACCTCATGACATGACAAAAGCTATCTGGACATTTGGCACGATGGTCCATGATCCTCTCGTAGTTTGACATCACATTCGTACCCCTCCATGCGATCAAAGGACAAGCACTAGCTGTTTTCTTAGCAGCACACCCACTTCCTGATGATTCTCCACTTAGTGATGATGATCTCCCGATAGACAAATCCTTTATGGGAGGCATACAATCACCGATGGGAGATGTATTTTGATGGTGCCTTCTTTCATAAAAGGAAGCACCATGATCTATTCTCTTAGGAAAGGCGGGTATGAATAGTTCTCCTAACCCCAAACTATGATGTGATGAGATTCTCATACTATCTTTCCAACCCCTGCACCAATAACAAAGTTGAGTATGAGGCTTTGATTCGGTCTAGAAGCCATCATAATCGTCAAGAGCATCAACATCTATGGGGATTCTGAATTGGTCAACTAGATTGTTGGGTCTTACAAGGTTCTCAAACCCATGCTTCCTCATTACCATGAGTATACCATGAAGTCGCCCACATCAAGTCACCATCTACAATGTTCCTGAGGAGAATGCAAGAGCAGATGCTTTGGCCAAACTCAAGGAACGACATGTCTAAGATGAGTCCATTTCAATAAGGGTCCAAAATAGACAAGTCATGTCCCTTATTGATGTTGAACTCATCGAGAGACTTTCTCTTGAAGGGAGGTTGTCATTAAAAAAAGGATGAGATTGGAGAAATCATCATAGACTATTTGAACACCGGCAAGCTACCTCAAGAAAAGTCACAAGCCCATCGTGAAATAGAGAGCTCTCCCACGCTTGTTGATGGCACCCTGCACCGCCTTCCTTTGACCAAATGTGGTTACGCTTATTAGATAAACATGAAGCCCGCATTATAACCGAGGTACATTCGTGTCTATGTGGAGCAACATCAATCCATTAAAAGATGAAGATGAAGATCGCTTAATTTTGGCTATGGCCTTCGATGATTATAGACGCATGGATGTAGCTAGAGATGCCATCTGTGAGTACATAGTGTGGTCCTCCACCAACCACCCAACATTCTACACCCTACATTGGCATCATGGACATTCGAAAGTGTGGGGTACCATTGTGGGTCCAATCGACCCTCCTTTCTTTAAGAGTCATTAGTTCATTCTAGCTTCACCGACTACTTTTCCAAGTGGGTGGAAGCCATCCCACGAGAGGTCACAACTCAACATGTGCTTCAATTTTTTTTGGAACCATATCATATATGGTTGGAGTTCCCTGAATTATATCGATAATGGTGCATTCAAAAGTGCAAAGATCAATTTCAGAGAAGACAAGATAGATTGGATATAATCTACTATCTACTACCCTAGAGCAAATGGCTTAGTGGAAGCATTCAATAAAACTCTCATCCAGATATTGAAGAAGACTCTTGATGATAACAAATGACAGTGGCATGAGCAGTTGGTTGAAGCCTTGTGGTCCTATTGCACCATATACCGAACTCTAACTCAGTCTACTCTATTTTACTTAGTTTATCGGTCTGAATCTGTTCTACCTTTAGAAGTTCAACTCCCATCACTAAGGATAGCATTGAGTAGCAAAATCACTTCAGAGCAGAATGCAAAGTTGTAATTAGATGAGCTTGAAGGTTTGGAGGAGAGTCACCTGTGGGCGTGCTAGAACCTCGAGTTGTATAAAGCCAAAATGATTCAAGCTCACAACAAGCTGGTCCTACCTAGTCTTTCCAAGTTGTACAACTTCTATTAGTGCTAAGGAGACCAATTATTACTATCAAAAGATGGGAGAAAAGTTTGAACCCACTTGGGAAGGCCCCTATGCTTTAGAGAAGGCCTACCAAGGAGGATCATATCAGCTCATCGATTGTAAAGGGGAACATCTGATGCTTCCAATTAATGAGCTTTATCTAAAAAAATATTACCCATGAAATAAACCATGTTTGAAAACAATTATTAATAGAAAGAACAAAAATTTGAAATCATCTTTTCTTTCGAAGTATTGTTTGTTTGTCTTGTGAATCCCCCATGACGTGTTCAAGGTTGGTGTAAGAGTTCCCTAGCGACATCGTATCCCTCTTTCACATCACAAACACAACCTCCTAGCTATTAGAATAGGTGAGAGAACCCAAGAGGCATCCTATTTTGACAACAACTAAGTTAGAGAACCCAATAACATCCTTTCTGTGGGAATTCTGTCGCCATCCGTGGCACCACTCCATCAAACTCCCTAGTGCATTTAAGGTTGGTGTAAGAGTCCCCTAGAGGTATTCTATTCTTTTTAACACATGCTTAAAAACCAACGTAAATCTTTTATCTCACGCTAATTTGATGTGGGAGCAAGCCCCCTATGGCACTCACTCATTAGCTGCTCTAGGTCGGATCTACGTGCTACCTTGCTAGTATGTCACCCTAGTGGTCACTTGTTTGAGGATGTGAGTCCCCATGCTTTCTACCTAACTTAATAATTGCAAACCAATGAGCACCTTGTTAGTTTGGTAGACTCTACTGTGCAGCTAGTATGCTATCTCATGTTGACTTTTCTTAAGAAGATGTGAGTCCCCGTGCTTTCTTCTTGAACTAGCCATCATGCACTAACTAGGTTGAGTATATTTGAGGTTTAGTATAAGTTTCCTAGAGGCTCCTTTCCTCTTGACTATGTTTGAGTTGATATAAGTCCTCTAGTGACATTCACTCATTAACCATCCTAGTCTAGACCCGCTGAACCAAGACGCACTATCCCAACCATCGCCCATTATGAGGATGTGAGTACTGAGCTTTCATCCCAGTCGCTTGTTGCAAATTGATGGGCACATTAAGTTTGATGTTCATTATGTGGGATCACCCGTGAGTACACCATTCTCGCATATCCCCATGTTATCTCCTCGGGCACATTAAGTTGGTTGATGTTCTTATGCTGACAGGGATCACCCGGTGAGTACACCATTCTTGGCATATCCCCATGTTATCTCCTTGAGTTGGGCACCGAATGCCTATTGGATATATGACTAGCCATGTCATTTTCTCTAAGGTTTTGGATTAATCCTTTAGTAGCCCCATCCCCTACAGGAATTCTATTTGGATCACATCCTTTGTGACCCCATTTAGACACTACCCGAGTTACTTTTGGATTGGACAATCCCACTTTCAGAGTACCACCAGGTGGAGAATTTGTTCAACGGAAGCTACTCCCATTGGTTCAAGAATCTGAGATAGGCTAGGCGATATAAGCTCCTTCTAGTTTGATCCACAAACTAATGGAATCCATCAAAATAAACTAAAAAAAAACAAAATATCTCTTATGGATTTAGAATTCAAGCCCCAAATGGCCCCTTTTCCCAAGCAGACATCCTATCTTTAGGGCAGTGTCAACAAAACTCCCTATGGAATTGCCTGATTACTTGAGTTGAGATAAATCACCAGGTCGGTATTCACTCCATAATCGCCCTTAAGTCAGGTTCAATCTATATTTTTACAAGCAGGTTACCCCGGCTGTTATTCCACTTTGGAAGATGTAAGACTATGATGGATTTTTTCTAGCATGATTGTCATAAATCGACAGGCAGACCTAGGTCGGGTTTGATTTGTTGCCCAAAACAACCAATCACCCCAATGGTCTTTGTAGTTGAAGATGTGAGTCCCCTATACTTTCTTCCTATTGATCATTGCAAACGAAAGGCATCCTTTAGTAATTCTCCCATAGTAGTGCTACCCTTTGGTTTAATAAATCAGTTAGGTCAAAGGCCTCTTTGGCTCTCGAATCCATCACAAACCAATGGATCCATCTCAAAAAAATCTAAAAAAAATAAATAAAATCAAAATAAATCCAGATCACAAAGAAAATATTTGATCCTCAAGCAAATCAAATGGTTTCTTATTTGGAGATGCAGTCTTCTTTCTACAAGGATTGATAATTACACACCGGCACCCCCCGATAGTCTTACCTTATGTGGTGACTACTCCCTTGATTGGAAGTTCAAGTTTTACCACCCTCCCCCACTGTAGCCATCAAATGATTACCCATCAAAGCAAATCTAAAATTAAATTAAATGTTGACTATCCTTGAGTTGGTTTAAGTGGACATTCACTAATAGTCCCCAAAGTGGGTTCTTCCTTCCTTGTTAATAAATCCCAAGTAGTAGTCCCACTTTGGAGCATGTAAGCTACTATATTTTCTTCCTTATACATGTATATTGAAAGCGTCCTTTAGTTGGACCAACTATGTGTTTTGTAACACCCCTTTAGATTGGTAAACTATTGTCACCTCTTTGGCACTTACTTGATGATCCTTCAAACCAACAGATCCATCTTAATCCTCCAAAATCTAAAATAAAATTCAACAAAATAAATCTAAGGAACAATCAATAAAATGAGGTGTTAGGAAAATTTGCCTACCCTATAACTTAAACCACATTCCTCACTTCCTTCCTTCAAGACAAACTTCAAATCAATGCTAATTGATTTTCTCAAACACCAAATCAATCTTATTTTATTTTCTCCAAACTAAAATCAATTCTACATGATTGAAATCCATGATTGAAATTCCAAACTCCAAATCTTGCTAAGTCCTTTGATTTCTCTTCATGGACTTAGCAAAAATCATATTCAAATCAATTCAAATTCATGAAATTTTCTCACAACTCATTTATATTCACATATATAAATGAAATATAAATTCAAAATAATCAAACTAAATCCAAAATTCAAATCCAAAATTCCAAATCTTTCCTAAGTCCTTTAATCCTCTCTTAAGGATTTAGCTAAGTCATGTTCAAATCACTTCAAATCCATGAAATTTTCTCATAACCCATTTATATTCTCATTTATATTCATATATAAATGAAATATAAATTCAAACAACAAAACCAACTCCAAAATCAAACTCAAATTCAATCAAAATCCAACCTAAGCCTTTCAAATCAAATTCTTGAGCTTAGCCAAATCAAATTTCAAATCAGGCCAAACTCTTGATTTTTCTTCATGATTCAATCAATCCTTCAATCATGAATCCAAATATAAATACAAACTTCAATCACTTAACCAAAACTAAAAAAATCAAGCCAAAATCCATTTCATGTTCAGCCTTTGAACTTGAAATTGTCAAATGAATCAAAACCCATTTGACTTAAAACCACTTGCAAATGGATTTGTATTTCAATCATAAGTCCATATGTGAGCTCAATCAAACTCAAATCAAGCTTTGACCAAGCCATTTGACCCACTTAGGCTCACTTGACCTAAAGTGACCTAAAGTACCCTTATGAGCCAAATTCTAATCCTAACCAAATTGGATTGAACAAAGCCCACCTAAGCCTCTCATCATGATCAACAATCATCATGAGATGATCAATCACTCAAATTGGGTCAAACCAGTCAAACCTAAGGGTTGACCAAGTCAACACTTAGCCAAAATATAACCTAACATAGCCAAAACCCACCATAGGCCAAATTATTTGAAACCATTGATCAAAACTCATTCATGACCAATGTTTGAACTTGACCAAGTCAACATTTGAGCCTAACCTAGCCCAATTGGCCACTTGGCCCAAGTTGACCCAACTTGATTGAAAAAGTTAAAATGTGTCAAAACATGATCTAAGCCAAACTAATTAAAACCAATGGGTCATGTTCATTCCAAAATGACTGTTGAGCTTGACCAAAGCCTCAATTGGCCAACTAGACCTAACCTAGCCTAATTATCCTTGAACCCTTGAGCCAAATTCAAACTTAACCAAAATTGATTAGAAACAAAGATACCAATCCATCTCATATGACCAAAGAAAACATGAACTTACCCATGAACTAGCTCAAATAGGTCAAATGGGTCAAATTTTGTCAACTTGACCCATTTGACCTAAATGAAATCATATGAACCAAATTCAAACCTAAATCAAATTGAATCAAATCAAAGCCACCAAAACATTTCAAATGGTCATATGAACTTGACCCAACCCTTGGTTTGACCCAATTCGACCATTTGGTCAACTTGACCCAAGTTGACCCATTTTGACCTAATGGGTCAACATGAGCCAAACCACATCAAACCAACTCCAAATCCAATGAAACTTGGCCAAACCTATTTTCTCATCATAAAAAACATGCCCAAACTGAAATCAAGGTCAAATGACTATTTTACTCCTAGGCCACAAGATATATTTTGGCCAATTTCACTTGGAATTTGGTCAAATCCTCTTCATACCCACTTGGCACTCTCTTAGTGGATCAAGTGAACACTAAGGAGAGTGGTGCACCCAACCCAATGGGTTTGGGTCAGCCCAACTTAGCCCAATGGCCAAACTGACCATAAATTGCCTCTTATACTTTTTGTGTTAGCTTTATAAATTGATTGATGATTTGTTTAGCTTGTGCATTAAGATGGCATCCTTTTCCTAGTTTCTTCCTTTTTGATGTATGGCCTGGATGTGGATTAGGCTCTTAGGAAAAAAATAAATCTTCTACCAAATTTAATAATTCAAAATTAAAATAAAGAACTCATAACCTCACCTAAAGCTTAGGCTAAAATCAAGATAAAAGAATTAGCAACCCTTAGCTGGATGAGTATTTCTTTTATAACATCATGCACAAATGCATATTATTTTCACTCTTGATTGGAGGGCTTCCACCTTTGCTAGAGAAACTTGGCTTGACCTTTGAGAGCCATGGTGGAAACACACATCCTCCCTTCTAGGCAATTTTGGCCAATAATCTTATTTCTCATGCATTAGGCATATGAATCCTATAAGCTCGAGTCAAATGATTGTCCAAAAATGAAAATAAAATGTAATATGATTTGCATTAGATTTAGGTCATTTGAAGTATGCCCTTACATGATCTAGTCTCTTTAAGGAGTGAGTTTAAGTACATAATCTCTCTAAATAAATAACAGCCTAGCTATCTTGCATATATCATATGACTTGCTTACATGAACTTAAAATATAGGAGTTAGTTGGTGCCACCCCAAAGGTTGTAAGTCCAAGCAGTCGGGTGATTTGTCCTCGCTTGTGGAGGAAAATAAAAAACCCATTGTCACCTTAGATTTAAGTCATGCTTCCTGCCCTCACTAAAGCTCCATAGATTTAGGTTCTGAGATTGCTTCTCCCTTCTATGGGCCATAAGCATAAATCCTCACCTCTTAGGCATTTCCATAATCTTGTGTTGTGGAATCATAAGCCCTAAACTTCTAATAAAAAAGTCAACTCAAATGAATAATTCAATGCCAAAAATATAAAGCCCAACCATAAGTTAGTTTGAGATGCTCGCTAGGTTTCCTAGCATCATGAGCATCTCCTTGTTATCTTTCATTAGATTTGATAATAACCCTCTCTCTTGGATCAATCCCATATGATCTTCCAAAATAAACTAAATGATTGATAGTCCTATCTATTGAAATTTTTGGAGACAATGATCATTTACCTTAATCGAGAGTATTTCTAAGGGATCTCATTCCTTAAGACGTAATTAACTATGGAGGCTTGCCTTTGTAGGGAACTTAATGAACCCAGTTTAAAATAAACTTTACTTTACTTTTCCATGTAAAGTAGGGAAGAATCTTTGGTACACATGCAGACCCATTATTCTTAGGAGTCCTTGTTAAGGTGATTAAGTCCAATGTATTGTGGTGACTTCTTTCTTTAGAGATAGTACACCTCTCCTCAATGCTGTACTTGATCACCCTCAATAAGAACATTTGTGGATCTACATGATGTAAAAAATGCATAAAAAGAAGAACTACATTCCTATCTTTATTTTATTTCGCATAGAGTGAAGATGGAAGTATATTTATTCTTTAGAAATTAAAAATTTCACCACAGGATGGATGGAAATGGCATTTTCTAATCAAGGAATGAGCTTGGGAGCTAGGGAATGGCTCTAGCCACTTGTCTTAGGTAGCTAGAGGAATGATTTTTGTGTGTGTTTTAGTGGAAATGAGGGGTGTATACCCCTTCATCTTGATGATGATGGATTGGGTTTGGCTTCTAGTGGTCATTGGCCATCTCGTGGAGTCATGGGTGGCGGGAGGAGGTGAGTTGGCTTGGTTGGTTGGTCGGAGGTGGCTACTAAGGAGGAATCATGGGTGTCCTATGAGTTTCAAATGCTCCAATGGGGAGGGAGAAGTGATTCACCTCCCATGGGTCATGGATGACCCAACCACCCTCTTGACCCAAGGAATGGAAATGGAAATGGAAATGACTAATTACATGGGTGATTTGTCTCATGTGATGCTCTTGACCCAAGGGTTGAATGATCATTTGGCATTGGATTTGATTTGGCTATATTTGAAATGAGCAAAAAGTGGGTTATCCCAAATTTCAAGTCAATTAGAGTTGATTTGGTTAGTTTGGCTCAATTTGACTCATCTAGGTCAAATTAGGTTAGGTCAAGTTGACCAATTAGTCAAATTGGGTCAAACCAAGGGTTGGGTCAAGTTCATATGAACATTTGGGATGTTTTGGTTCAATTAGTTTGGTTTAGTTGGCTTAGATTTTATTTTGGCTCATTTGAATTCATTTGGGTCATGGGTTAACTTGACCAATTTGACCAAATTGGCCAAATTGGCTTGGGTTGTGTTGGTTTGGGTTTAGTTGACCAAAAGGCTTTGGTTTTCAATTACTTTGGATTTGATTTTGATTTAGGCCAACTTGAACCTTTAGGTCAATTTGGGCTAAGTAGGTCAACTGTGTTCAATTGGGTCCAATCATGGCTTTGGTCAAGTTCAACAACCAATTTAGAATGAACTTGAGCCATTGATTGTAATCAATTTGGTTAATATTTTTATTTTATCCAATTTGGTCTTTTAGGTCAAATTAGGTCAACTTTGGTCAAGAGGGCCAATTGGGTTTGGTTTGACTCAATTGAAGGTCAAGTCATATTCAAATATGATTTTGATTTGGTAAGAATCATTGGTTTCAAGGATTTGGCTTAGATTTTGGCTAGTTTGGGTTCATATGGGTTAAAGTTAACTTGGTCAAATGACCAAGTTGACTTGGTTTGACCTAATTTCAATTGATCAACCTAGGTGATCAACAATCATGATGGTTTTGATGGCTTGGTTCAATCCAATTTAGGTAGGATTAGAACTTGGCTCAAATAGGTCAAATTGCCACTTTGGTCAAGTGGACTAATTTGATTTTGGGTTAAGTTTGATGATTGATTTATATATGGATTTGGGATTCATATATAAATTCAATTGATTGCCTTGGGTTCAAATGGGTTTGGTTCATTTGAACATTTCAAGTCAAAAGGGGTTAAGTTGGTTTGACTTGGGTTGATTTTGGTTTGGCTTGATGATTGTAAATTTTATTTATATTTGAATATGATTGGTATGATTGATTCATGAGAAAATCAATTGAATTTGGGTTTTGGATTAAGATTTGGCTAAGTCCATGGATTGGGTCATATGGCTTAAGGGTTTTTATTTGATTTAGTTTGATTTCATTTTGATCATTTGAATGTATTTGATTTATATTTAGAAGAAGAATGAAAATATGATTGATTTGTGAGAAAATCAATTGATTTGGATTGATTTGGATTAAGATTTGGTAAGTCCATGGATAGGTCATATATTTAGGAAGGGTTGGATTTAATTTGATTTAGTTTGATTTCATTTGAATTTGAATGTAATTTGATTTATATTTGGAAGAAATGAACAAATAAATTATTGATTATGAGAAAATCAATTAATTTTGGATTGATTTGGATTAAGATTTGCTAAGTCCATGGATAGGTCATATGGCTTGTGTGGAAGTTAGTTTCAAGATTGGATTTGATGATGGGCTTCAATCATTTGGTTGAATTTGGGTTTAGATTTGGATTTGAATTTGATGTTTGAATTGAACTTAAATTTTTATTTGAGAAGGTCAACATTGATTGGATTTGGTTTGTAGGGTACATGGATTATCCTAATCCCCAAGGCATAACCAAATCCTATGGTTAACCCTTTTAAGTCTCAAGCTTGGTTAAGTGTTTACCTAATTGTTATAAGTGTCTTATGACTTGGAAGTCTTAGTGTCTAGAAAACTTAAGTCTAAGATTGGAAGATTGAATCGCACTCCAAAAAGTGAGTTCAATGGCCTTTAGCATAGTGTTGCCCTTAGATGATGATGAAGACAAGCCAAGTTTCACATTATAGACTAGATACATCTTAATGCTTTGCTTGGGACCATGGATGCATGATAGCAACATAGTTCCATCTCTTATCGTGTATAAAGTGGAGAGGTGGGATCATCTACTATGTAAAGAAGATCTCAAGCCATTTACAATTCATGAGGTCAGCATATATGAGGACCTTACTACCTCCCTCAAAATGAACAAGTCTATTTGTGAACTTGGCCAAAGTCTAAAAAAATAAAAAAGAAATGAAAAAAGAAAGAGAAAAGAAAAAAAAAAAGAAAAGGGAAAATTAAAAAAGAAAAATAAAAGGGAAAAAGACTAGTATGAATAAACATGACATTAGATCAAAGTCATTGCTCCATTCAAAATATTAACTCCATCATGAGGAAGAGGCCGCTCAAATAAAATCTAGTGATGAAAATTTATTGAAATAAGATATATCCACATGAGTCAAGATCCAAACTTAGAATTAGTTCATGTGTTGAATGAAATTAAAACCAATGACTTGTGATTAGATTTTAAGACTACTTGGAGTTATGAAGAGATGATTGGCTCAAATGTAGCTATCCATAAATTAGCAATAGAGCCTACTGCTAATCCAATCAAGCCAGCTTTTAGACACATGCGATTAGAGATAGAATAACAAGTATTTTATGAACTCAAAAAATTGATCGCTTGGCTTCATCAGAAGAAAAATGTCTACTTTTGATCATCCCAATTAAGAAAAATAAAGGCTAAATTCACATATGTATCTATTTTAGGGATTTAAATAAGGCATGTCTAAAAGATGAATTTCCACTACCAATCCCAGAGCTAATGGTGGATGTTGCCTCATCTCATGTAGTCTTCTATTTCATGGATGGCTCATCTAAATATAACCAAATAAAGATGGCTCCTGAAGATGAAAGAAACACTACTTTTAGAACCCCGATCAAAATTTATTGCTATAAAGTCATGCCTTTTAGCCTTAAAAATGTCGGTGCTACATACCAATGGGCTATGACTCGAATCTTCGATGAACTCATTCATCATCAAGTCGAGTGCTATGTCGATGATCTTGTGGTCAAAAGTATAGAAAAGGAAGACCATCTCTTTGACTTGAAGTAGTTTTCGAATAGCTAAGATAATTTAACCTCAAAATGAATTGCCTAAAGTGTGCATTCGGAGTAACTTCAAGGAAATTCCTTGGGTTTGTTGTACGACACCAAGGAATCAAAATAGATCTTGAGAAGATCAAGGAGGTATTAGAAATGCCACCTCCTAAAAGTTTAACTAAACTCAGATCAATCCAATTATGGTTGGTGTATCTAAGATGCTTTATATCCAATCTATCAGGAAGATGTCAGCCATTCTCAGCACTTGTCAAAAAGAATGCCAAGTTCAAGTGGGATGATAAGTGAGAACATTCCTTCAAGACATCAAGCATTACGATGATGATTTGGCTCTAGCACTCTATCTGGGCTCATACTTTACACTACTGCATTAGATGACTCCCTTGGTGCTTTCTTGGCCTAAGCCAATGACAAAGGGAAGGAAAATGCACTCTACTACCTCAGCTGTCATCTAATCCCTACTGAGGCTAATTATCCATCCATTGAGAAGCATTATTTAGATTTAATCTTTGCATCCCAAAAGCTACACCACTACATGCTTCCTCATAAGGTGAACTTAATCTCTAGGATCAATCCACTACATTATCTCATGACACGGTTGACACTATTTGAATGGTTGGTAGGATGGTCCATGACCCTCTCGTAGGTTGGTATTACCTTTGTACCCTCTCTGGGTGGTAAGGAGCGGATTTCTTAAAGACACCCACTTCTGACTCTCTGCTTAGTGATGATCTCCCCAATGAACAAATTATGAACTTAGGTGATACTAGCATTCACCAATGGGAGATGTACTTTGATGGTGTAGCTTCCTCTCAAAGAGGAGAAGAACCACAATCTACTATTCCAAAAGTAGGGTAGAATAGTTCTCTTCATTCTGACAATGATGTGATGAGATTCTC
Organism: Cymbidium sinense; assembly: GCA_021442155.1. NCBI lineage: Eukaryota > Viridiplantae > Streptophyta > Magnoliopsida > Asparagales > Orchidaceae > Cymbidium > Cymbidium sinense. The sequence goes on along the minus strand of CM038224.1, from coordinate 141,910,188 downwards.
ATATCATCTCGCTAATCCTTGCACCAACAATGAAGCGAATATGAGGCTCAATTGATCATCTAGAGTTAGCCATTACTCTAAGCATCCAGAACATCGACATCTTTGGGGATTCTTAGCTAGTTATTAACTAAATTACTAGGTCTTCTAAGGTTATAAAGCCTAAGTTCATCACTACCACAGGTACACCATGGAGTTGTTGGCCCAAATCCTAGAGGTTACCATTTATAAGATTTCTCAAGGAGAGAATGTTGTAGTATGCTTTAGCCAAGCTTGCAAAGGAGTTGGCATGTCTACAGGATGAGTCCATATCAATAAAGGTCCAAAATAGATAAGTCTTATCCCTTATTGATATTGAACTCATCAAAAAGTACTCTCTTGAAGGGGAAGTTACCATTGCCAAGAAGGACGAGGAGTTAGATTAGAGGCAACCATTCATGGATTACCCAAATAAAGGCAAACTACCTCAAGAGAAGTCTCAAGCCCTTTAGATGAAGTAGAGAGCAATTTCACTCTGGATGGTGTCTTATGCAGTCTTCGATCATATGTGGTTATGTTATTTAGACAAGCATGAAGCCCATTAGATTGTGACCAAGGTACACTCAAGATTATGTGGAGCCAACCAATCTGGTCCAAAGATGAAAGCCTAGATCAAGAGACTAGGATACTACTCACTGTCGATGATCAAAGATTGCATGGATACGGCTAGGCGATGCTACCAATGTTAAATACACGATGTGGTCCTACACCAACCACCCAACATTCTACATCCTACATTGGCCTCATGGCCATTTGAGTGTTGGGGTATCGACATAGTGGGTCTTATTGATCCTCCTTCTTCCAAGGGCCATTGGTTCATCTTAGCTATTACTAACTACTTTTCCAAATGGGTGCAGGAGATTCTACTCAGAGAGGTCATAGCTCAGCATGTGCTCCAACTTTTAGAAACCATATCATATATAGGTTCAGAGTGTCTCAACAAATTATATCTGATAATGGCACTACATTCAAGAGCACTGACATCAACAACTTTGCTCGAAGACACAACATAGATTGGAGATATTCTACCATCAACTATCCGAGGGCAAACAGCTTAGCAGAAGCCTTCAACAAAACTCTCATCCAAATACTAAAGAAGACATTGACAATAATAAGCGATTGTTGCATGAGATATTCTTTAGTTCTAGCCACGATCCTTTTATGGTTCATAGGAATACCATGATATTTAGCATCATTTCTATCCATCCAGATGAACCTAATAAGGGTAATAGTAATTAAAACTTTGATATGACCTTTCACTGTATTTTTGAAATAGACTTCAAGAAGTTGATATAAAGAAATAGAACCCTTAAAATAGTTGGTATTAAATAAATCATCATACCAAAACCATAATTTAGAAGCAATAGCACCATTGATAAAGACATGATTTACATTTTCAATATGAAAGCAACAATATCACTTTCAAGGTAAGTAAAACCCTTTAGTCGAGCAAAGAGTCAACAAGAATAAAGTTATTCAAAATCCTCCAAGCTAAAATTGAATATGAAATGGGAATGATATTGTTCCAAAGTTTAATAAAAACATTAGAGGGGTTCTATTTTTCTCTAATAAAATTCAAACCTCTTTAAGAACAAAGTCACCATTATAAGAAAGCTTAAAAGAATTTGTTTGTTAGAAGAAATGGGGATATTTCTAAAGTTGTCAAAAGAGAAATAGGGATATAATTCTCAAGATTGCTTTCATTCCAATTGTTATTAAGCCAAAAAGAATTAACTTTGATAGCAGCAGTAGAGTGGGTAGATAAAAGGATGTCAATAGAGCCATTGTCAATCCAATTGTCTTGCCAAAAGAAGGAAGAACCCAACCAATACCCCAAGATATTAATGATGCAACCCATATAATGGAGCCTTTTTCCAAAGAGTCACCAACTTTATAAGCACAGTTAAGGGGGTGTTTACCTTGGCAATATTTTTCCATCATAAAATTAGCCCAAAGGCTATCATTCTTTCTAAAATTCCACCAGAGCTTATCAGAGAAGGCAGTGATAGCTTCATGAATAGGCTTGCAACTAAGAGCACCTTCTCCCAAAGGACCACAACATTTATGCCAAGATGTCCAATGCATTCTTTTGGTAGAATTATTGGAGCCCCAAGAAAATTTGTTAAGCAAATGATCGATAAGTGTAGCATTAGTGGGGATAATAGTTTGAATCAAATAAAGATGCATTGAGTTGAGAGTGCTTTTAAGAATAGTGAGCCTACCACCAAAGGAAAGTAAATGGAATTCCCAAATAGAAAATTTTATTTGAAATTTTTTGAATTAACTCATCAAAGAGATGGGAACATTTGTGGCCTTTAAAGAGCGAAGCACCCAAATACTTAAGAGGTAAGTATTGATGTTTAAAATTAGTGATATGCTGGATTTGATTTATTTTATTATTGGAGATACTAGAGGAAGTGATAAAATAAATTTTATTATCATTATTAAAACGACCACATCTCTAACAAATTTATTTAAAAAAGATGTGAAATGCTTGATGTGATGAATAGAAGCATTGAAAAAATAATGAAATCATCTACAAAACTTAAATGGGAAATGGAAGACCACCAAGAGTTTTGTAGTACATACTAGGATTATTTAAGAATAAATCATTGATGTTCCTAGATAAGTACTCAACAACAATAATAAATAAAGCAAGAGATAAAGGTTCCCCTTGTCGTAAGCCATGGGAAGAGGGGAAGAAACCCAAGGCTTCCCCATTAAGCAAAATAAAAAACTAGGCATTATTAATACAATTTTTAATAAGAAAAATAAATTTATCAGAAAACCCAAATAAATTCAAAATATGGTTAAGGAAATCCCAAGAGATGTTATCAAAGGCTTTGGTAATATCTAATTTGAAAAGAATGTTACCACCTCTAGTCTTGGAATCAAGATCATGAATTAATTGGGCAAGTAAAATATTGTCAAATAGATCTACCTCTAACAAAACTAATTTGGTTGAGAGATAATTCTATTAAGTAAAGGACTAAGTTTGTTGGTAAGAATTTTGGAAATCAGCTTATTGAAGAAGTTGCAAAGACTAATAGGTCTAAAATAACTCCAATAGTCTGGATTATCTTTCTTAGGTATGAGAACATTAGAAGTACTAGAAAAATATCTAAGAAAAGGATTACCCTTAAAAAATCAATCACAGGATCAATCAAATCATTTTTAATGATAAACCAACATTTTGAAAAAAATGAGTAGTGAAACCCTTCAGACCAGCAACATAATCTATGTTCATGCTATTCAGAACTTTAAAAATTTCATCTTCATTAGGCACAATGGTAAGAAAATCATTATCATTATTAGTAATAATAGAAGGAATCAAGTGCAATTGAGAAATAGCTTCATAAGAGAAATTCTTATTAAGCATATTTCTAAAGTAATTAATAACTTCATCATAATCTAATCTCCCTTATCATTTTTAATTTTTTTTAATATTATTTAAAGCTCTCTTTTTATTAATGAAAGAATGAAAATACCTAATATTCCTATCACCATCCGTAATATGTTTACTAGCAGCTTTTTTGTTCCAATAAGTCTCTTCCATATTTTGGAAGTTAACAAGTTTATCTTTCACCTCAGTCAAGTCTGTAATCTTAGAAGGATCAGACATAACAGAGACTTCAAGATCACAGACCAATTTTTCCATATCTTTAATATTAATAAAAAGGTTTTAAAATAATGCTTGTTCCACCAGCCTAAATTTTGTTTAAGTCTTTTAAGTTTAAACTAAATTCTACTCATCCACATAATAAAATTATTAGGATGTAAAGGAGTTTCCAATTATTAGCCACAACATTAAAAAAATCTTTGAATCCACATGTTTTGAAATTTAAAGAAGAGGGGTTTTAGTTTATTAGAATTATCTTTAATAGAAACGAAGAGGACATGATCGACAATGTTACGCTTAAATGGTCAATATAAGTAATAGGCCATTGAGTAATCAATGAGTATTAAAAGAATCGGTCCAACCTTTGCCAAAGTCTAGAGTTTTGCCAAGTATAACTAGAGCCTTTAAAGCCAATATCAATCAAATTATAATCAAGGATCATATTGGAGAAATATTCCATGAAATGAATATTAGTTGAGCAACCACCACTTCATTCAAAAGAATAAAATGGTGTTGAAATCACCACCAAAAAAACCAAGGTTTGTTGACGAGGTAGCAAAATTCCTTAAATTATCCCAAACAAGATTTCTACGGATCTATAAAACAAAAGAGAATAATCACCATAAGAGATTTGAACTTTGAAAGTCATCAAGAATAGAGACCTTAATGAAATTATTCCAAAATACCAAATTTTATTGAAGATAATTCTAGCAACATGGTTAATTTTATTAGCATGAATAAGAGACTCAGAACAATAAGAAGAGAAATATTAACAAACATTTCTAATATGATTATGAATAGAAAGGGTATCGATCCCTCTAACATTCCTAACAAGAAATTTAAACATAATGAAATTTAAAAAAGTTAAGCAAAGGTTAATTAAGAGAGAGAGATCAGATCTATCATTTTGGATAACAATTTAGGAGGAAATTTTTAACATCTTTTTTTTTTAGCATGATAAGTTTGTAAGCCATTTTCTTTTCCCCTAGAGTCGTCATTCAAGTAAGATTTAGTAACATTGGTCATAGATTTAGGAGAAATCTCCAAGTGTTTGGAGGGGTATTCACCTTCTTCCAAATCTATATTTAGTTGAAAAGTAGGATTAACATCAATATCAAGATTAAAAATGAGAGATGGTGACGATTTAGAACCATTTAAAGCACAAGTAGTAAAATTTGAATCATAAATGCTTTCAGCATGCTCGAGATCATTTAAATCATCATTAAAAGCTTCATTTTCATTGATCAAAGCTAGCATAGATGCAAGAATAGAATCAGAGGAAATATAACTTCTTAATAACTTAGAGAATTTATTATTCTCTCGCATTAGAAATATTCAAATTCAAAGAAGGAATAAGAGGTAAATCATCTTTCCCATTTTGAATATCGTGAATCCCTACCAACATTAGAAGGCTGAAACATGTTCAATAGGATTAACCCAATATCAAGGAATCAACCTCAATACGCCTTCATACCATCCTTAGGATTGGTGATTTTTTGAACATAAGTCAAAATTGACTTATGGGTAGAGACAACATTTTCTTTGGAGGAATTCATTATTTTAAGTGGGGATGGAGAATAAAACATTATGAATTATCACGACCGTGTATTTTATAGTGGGAAAAAAATTCAGAAGGTTCTCTAATTCAACCTTTGTGAACAATATTTAGAGAGCAAATCCAAACTTTTAGGTATTTTTTAGTTATGTCTAATTCCATGAGGATCAGAACCCAGAAGGAGATCGCCTTAAACAGTGGGTTGCAAAGGCTAGCCAAATAAAGTTTCGATAGCAAAAAGTATATGATGGGTAATAAAATGAATGCACATATTAGGAAGAGATAACCACACAGGGATAATAGGAGATTCCTTCTTAACGTCAAAAAGGGGTGACCACTTCAACAAACACATTTGAAAATTAAAAATGAAATAAGAATGACATGAAAAAACACATGAATAATCCAGATCTTTAGAAAGTTGAATTAGGTTATGCCGAGGGTCAATAAGACCAATCGAGAAGGCACCCATAAGCTTGAGATTATGAAAAAAAGAGCGGATCTTATCCAAATTCAGATGATGCAAAGAAAACTTACTTATAAGAGAAGATTCAAAGGTTTTTGAAAACTTTTCAACAACTACATCAGAGCACACTATGACCGGCAAACCAATAAAGATGTTGAAATGAGATTAAGCAAATCAACGGAGTGTGAAATCTTACCAGAGAGCGCTTCCTTAAAATATTTAGTATAAGATGCGGCATTAGGGCTGCCAATCCCCAAAATGTTAGATGCCCTAGCTGAAAAATCCATATTTTGAGGTGGACCCCAAGGAATAGAACTCATCGCAGCCATAGTCAATGACAAAACATCACGCCATCAGCCAGATGTCATTCAAGCCTTTAAAATCGGTCAAAATCAAAGCCAAAGCCATAGAAATCCCTAGTGAGTGCCAAGAGGGATTCAAAATTCGAGAATAGAGAGCACTTGGGGGGATGAGGGTTCTGGGTTTAGGGTTTAGGGTTGTAGGTTTAGCGTTTATGGTTTTTCTAATTTTTTTATTTTTATTTTATTAAAACTTAAGTAAACTGGTAGGTTTAGGTTTATGTAGTTTATTTATTTTAGTTTACTTTATTTTTTATTTTTATTTAGGTTTCTTTTATTTTTATTTAGTTTAGTTTATTTATTTTAGGTTTATTTTCTTTAGTTTATTTTTTAGGTTTAAGTTTAGGTTCAGGTTTATTTTTTAGTTTAGTTTTTTTTTTTTAAGTTTAGGTTTTATTTTTTTATTTCTAGTTTAGGTTTGTGTTTTATTTTTAGGTTTATTTTAGGTATTCTTTTAGGTTAGGTTTGGTTTAGTTTATTTTAGGTTTAGGTTTATTTTGTTTTAGTTTAGTATATTTTAGTTTAGGTTTACGTTTATTTTTTTATTTTAGGTTTAGGTTTTCTTTTTAGTTTAGGGTTTAGGTTTTATTTTTTATTTATTTTTAGGTTTTATTTTAGGTTTATTTTTTAGGTTTAGGTTTTTATTTAATTTTTATTTTATTTTATTTTAGGTTTAATTTTGTTTTTTTAAGTTCAGTTTTAATTTTATTTAGTTTTTTTAGTGTAGTTTAGGTTTTTATTTATTTTATTTTAGTTTAGCCTTTATTTTTTATTTTATTTTCTTTTTAGGTTTAGGTTTATTTATTCAATTTTTTTGGTTTTATTTAGTTTAGGTTTAGGTTTTTAGCTTTTTAGGGTTTAGGGTTTAAGATTTAGGTTTTTGTTTTAGGTTTGCTATTAAGTTTTCTTTTCTAGTTTAGGTTTAGCTTAATTTTTAGTTTATTTTATTTTATTTAGTTTAGGGCTTAGGCTTAGTTTATTTTAAGTTTAGGATTAGGTTTTATTTATTTTATTTTGGTTTAGGTTTATTTTATTTTATTTATTAAATTTTTTTTAGGTTTAGTTTTTATTTTTAGTATAGGGTTTGGGATTTATCTTTTATTTATTTTTAGGTTTGTTTTCTAAATTTAGGTTTTTATGTAGTTTTCATTTTATTATATTTTATTTTAGGTTTATTTAATTTTTATTTAGGTTTTTTATTCTTAGGCTTATTTTATTTTTTAATTTACTTTAGATTTTTATTTCTTTTATTTTAGTTTATTTATTTATTTTATTTTATATTTAGGTTTTGGTTTACATTTTAGTTTAATATTTTATTTTATTTTATTTTATTATTTTATTTAGGTTTAGGTTTTTTATTTATTTTATTTTAAGGTTTTATTTACTTGGTTTAGGTTTTAGGTATTTAGCTTAGGGTTTTTTTTTTTATTTTATTATTTTATTATTTTTATTATTTTTATTTTTATTTTTTTTTATTTTTTATTTTTAGAAACCCATGTTATTTTATTAAAAAAAAAGAGGACAAGGTCCTTGGAGATAAACTCGAACTCGCTAAAGAGCTCTTAGGTAGATCCCTATCTAGTTAAAGCAAAAGAAGACATTAAAGTAATGAAAAGATACAAATAGATTAACATAAAATGCCAGGAAGATTAGATGCTCTGAGGTGTGAGAATGCATGACACTATAGCAAACCTAGATGACAAGAGAAGCACTGAAATATAAATGAAGAAAGAGTAGTTAAGGTTTGAGACATAGCGAAAATAGCATAATATGAGAATGATAGTAAAGAATTGTGATAGAGGAGGCTGGGCTTAACACAGTTGGGGCGGATGCAAATATCGCATCAAACTTTTAGAAGGGTTACATGACAAGAGCTACTACCAAACCAAAAGAGAGTGAAATCATAGTCATAAACAAACTGTGGAAGATAGCGACTAGATGTTGAAAGTCTTATGGGCTTTATTACGCAAACCTAAATAAAACTATATATAATATGAGAGGAAATTAGGAAAGATAAGGTCCCATCGAAAAGTATCATCAATATAGTCACCACGACATGAGGATACTTATACATATGAAAAAGGCTAGCATAAAACCATCCACAAGAAAACAAGAAGGCGACTAGAAATCCTAGTAAGTTGATGAGCTTATAAGTAACACCATCCCATACATATGATATATAAATGAATCTTTAGTTGTAAAGTCAAAATGAGTTAATGAAAATTGTACAAACCCCTTATTAATATCCATATCAGTAGTTGAAAAAAAGCAATTGTAATGGAAGGTAGCATAACCCAATACCAAAAATAGCACCAAATAAAGATAGTTATTTACTATGGTAGCATTAAATATTGGATAATGATCAACAAATAATCAAGATAGACAAAAGATTTTTTTACCACTTATAGACATTGCATTAGGAGATAGCGGTTAGATTAGAAATAGTAATAGTTAATGTAGGTATTGAAATGAGCAGGTAGTAAGGGCAATCATAACAAAAATTTTCAACATTGGAACCCAAGGATTCAAAATGGAGATTCAAATTAGGGTCCTCATTAGAATCCATTAGATTGATAAAAATATAGCGGTTTAAGATAGTAAGGTTTGGGTTTATGTTTATTTAAGTTTAGTGTTTAGGGTTAGGTTTAGGGTTCATGTTTTAGGGTTTTTGTATTTAACTTTAGGTTTAGGGTTTAGTTTAGGTTTAGTGTTCTTAGATTTATAGTTTAGGTTTAGGGTTTTATTTAAACTTTAGGCTTTAGGTTTAGGTTTTAATTTAGGGTTTATGGTTTAGGTTCTTAGGGTTTAAGGTTTATTTATTTTTAGTTTAGGGTTTAGGGTTAGGGTTATGATTACGGTTTAGTGTTTAGGGTTTAGGGTTTAGCATTTATGGTGTAGGGTTTAGGGTTTAGGGTTAATTTAGGGATTAGGGTTTAATTTTATTTAGGGTTTAGAGTTGTATTTGGGTTTATGTTAGGGTTTGGGCTTTAGGGTTTAGGGTTTAGGATTTAGGGTTTTGGTCTTAAGGTTTAGCGTTCTTTTAAAAAAAATTTAGGTAAACTAGTAGGTTTAAGTTTTTCTTAGTTTTTTAGTTTATTTATTTTATTTATTTTAGTTTATTTTTTATTTTTATTTAAGTTTATTTTTTATTTTTATTTAGTTTATTTTATTTATTTTAGGTATTTTTTTTTTTTAGTTTAGGTTTCTTATTTTAGTTTATTTTTTAGGTTTAGGTGTAGGTATTTATTTATTTTTTTGTTTAGTTTTATTTTTATTTTATTTTTTAGGCTTAGGTTTTATTTTTTTTTGAGGTTTAAGTTTATGTTTTTATTTTATCTTTTTAGGTTTAGGTTTTGGGTTTTTATTTTAGGTTTATATTTTACTTTATTTTTTAGTTTAGGTTTAGTTCTAATTTTAGTTTATTTTATTTTATTTTGTTTAGGATTTAGGTTTAGTTTATTTTAGGTTTAGGTTTAGGTTCTATTTATTTTAGTTTAGTTTATTATAGTTTAGGCTTAGTTTATTTTATTTTGTTTATTTTTTAGGTTTAGGTTTAGGTTTATTTTTATTTATTTTTTAGTTTTATATTTAGGTTTATATTTTAGGTTTAAATTTTTATTTAGGTTTTTATTTAGTTTTTATTTTATTTTATTTAAGGTTTATTTTATTTTTATTTTTCATTTAGTTTTCATTTTATCTTTTATTTAGGTTTTTTATCTATTTTATTTTTACATTTTAATTAGTTTAGGTTTAGGTTTTTAGCTTTTTATGGTTTAGGGTTTAGGGTTTAAGTTTTAGGTTTTTATTTTAGGATTATTTTTAGATTTGATTTTTTTAGTTTAGGTTTAGGTTTATTTTTAGTTTATTTTATTTTTTTAGTTTAGGGTTTAGGTTTAATTTATTTTAGGTTTATGTTTAGGTTTACTTTAGCAGTTTATTTCATTTGTTTATTTTATATTTATTTTAGGTTTAGTTTAGTTTAGGGTTTTTATTTTATTTTTTATTTATTCTTGGTTTTTTTTTTAGGTTTATTTTTTTAGGTTTATTTTATTTAATTTTATTTTATTATATTTTAGGTTTATTTTATTTTTTTATCGTTTAATTTATTTATTTATTTGATTTTAGGTTATTTTATTTTTAGTTTATTTATTTTATTTTATTTATTTTATTTTTATTTTTATTTATTTTTTTAAGTTTAGTTTAGGTTTTATTTTATTTTATTTTATTTTTTTTTTATTTTATTTTATTTTATGTTTATTTACTTTAGGTTTAGAGTTTTAGTTTTTAGGTTTGTATTTTAGGTGTGGTAGTTTAGGTTTAGGGTTTAGGGTTTTGTGGCCCAGGTTTCAGGTTTTGTGGTCAGTGTCAGGTCAGGGTTAGGGTCAGTTGGGGGTTTTACTGCTCAGCTTAGGTTTAGATAGTTTAGGTTATATTGTTAGAGCTTTAGAGCCCATAGTGTCAGTGGCTAAAGTCAGGTCCTGTGGTCTTGGTTTACCTTTAAGTTTAGGGTTTAGGTTAGGCCAGGGTCAGGGGTCAGTCAGTAGGTAGGGCCTGTGGTTTTATGGTCCCAATAGATATGGTAAGATGATAGAGTTAAGTTATTTAGGGTAGGTCAGTTTAGGTAGGTTTTTTTTAAAAAAAAAACCCAGAAGTTTATGTTTTTTTTATTTATTTATTAATATTTTAATTATTTTTTTTATTTTATTTAGGTTTATTTTTTTATTTTACTCATTTATTTTATTTTATTTTATTTTAGTTTAGGTTTTATTTTTTATTTTAGGTTTAAGTTTTAGGTTTCTTTATTTAATTAAGTTTAGTTTATTTTATTTTCTCTAGGTTTAGCTTTTATTTCATTTTAAGTTAAGGTTTAGGTTTTTTCTTTATTTTTAGGTAGGTATTAGGTTTTTATTTTATTTATTTTAGGTTTTATTTTTTAGTTTAGGTTTAGGTATTTATTTTAGTTTAGGTTTAGGTATAGTTTATTTAGGTTTACATTTAAGTTTTATTTATTTATTAGTTTAGTTTATTTATTTAGGTTTAGGTTTATTTTATTTTATTTATTTTTAGTTTTTTAGTCCAAGGTTTTTTATTTATTTTATTTAGGTTTAAATTTTAGGTTGGTTTTTTTAGTTTTATTTTATTTTCTTTAGGTTTATTTTATTTTATTTTGTTTTATTTTATTTATTTTTATTTTAGGTTTTATTTTATTTATTTTATCTAGTTTTTTCATTTTATTTTATTTTGTTTAAGTTTAGATTTAGGTTTTAGTTTAAGTTTTTATTTTATTTTATTTTCTTTATTTTATTTAGGTTTAGGTTTTTTTATTTTTTTTTTTTTTAGATTTTATTTTGTTTAGGTTTTTAAGGTTTAGATTGTGGAGTTAAGGTTTGGGATTCAGGGTTTAGGAGTTAGGGTTTAGGGTTTAGGGTTTAGGATTTAAGGTTTAAGGTTTTAGGGTTTAGGGTTTAGGATTTAGGGTTTAGGGTTTAGGGTTTAGGGTTAGGGTTTATTTTTTATTATTTTTTATTTTTTTTAATTTTAGGGTTTAAGGTTTAGGGTTTAGGATTTAGATTTTAAGTTTAGGGTTTAGATTTTAGTTTAGGGTTTAGGGTTCAGGGTTTTTGGTTTTTTTTAAAGAGAGAAGAAATTTGGATTCAAGATTTCTTATTTTCGATTTCATCAACCAAGTAACACACTAAGTTTTCTATGACATAAACGATGACAAATAAAAAATTCACATAACTAGAACTCTCACAAAGACATGGTTCCATAACAGATGGATCTACCGTTCTTCAATTTCCATCATCAACCACCCCAGCCTCTAGCGGATCCACCATCATATCCCCGATCTTCCCTTCTGCCACCACCAAGTTCGTAACCTCCATATCGCCTCTCGCCTCCATAACCACCACTACTCTGACCACCACCTCCATATCCACTAGCGCCTTGAGATCCCCCACCACCACTACGATAATCGCCACCTCAGCCTTCTTCTCCACCATCAAATCTAGACTGAGCCACGTTGACGATGACAAGGTTATGCCCATTCTTAGGGTCTAGGTTTAGGTTTAAGTTTATTTTAGAGTTTAGGTTTATTCTTTAATTTATTTAGTTACTTCAATTTTAGGTTTAGGTGGGGGGTTTAGGGTTGGGAGGTTAGAGTTTAGCTTTAAGGGCTGGTTTAGGTTTAGGGTTTTGGGTTTATGATAGTAGGGTTTAGTGTAGAGAGGGTTTAGGGTTTAGGTTTAGGGTTAGGGTTTAGGGTTTAGGGTTTTAGGGTTTAGGGTTTGGTTTAGGGGGGTAAGAGGGTTTAGCTAGTGATTTGTGGTGGGTTATTTTTAATTTTTAATTTTTAATTTTAAACAATCAACCATAGTTTTAGGTTTTAGTTTATTTATTATTTTAGTTTATTTTATTTTATTTTGATTTAGGCTTATTTATATTTAATTTAGTTTAGTTTATTTATTTTAGTTTAGGTTTTTATTTTAGTTTATTTTTTTTAGGTTTATGTTTTAGGTTTTAGTTTATGTTTTATTTTATTTTATTATTTTATTTTTATAGGTTTAGGTTTTATTTATTTATTTTATTTTAAGATTTTATTTAGTTTAGCTTTAGATTTTTAGAAATTTAGGCTTTTAAGGTTTAGGGTTTAGGGTTTAAGGTTTAGGGTTTAGTGTTTAGGCTTTAGGGTTTAGGGTGTTTAGGTTTTAGGGTTAGCAAAAGGTTTAGGGTTTAGTTGACCAATTGAAGATGATTGTATGATTTGCATTCAATTATTTTGGATTTTGTTTTATTTAGGCCAACTTGAACCTTTAGGTTAATTTGGGCTAAGTAGGTCAATTAGGTACAATTGGGACCAATGATGGCTTTGGTCAAGTTCAACAATCAATTTGGAGTGAACTTGATCCATTGGTTGCAATCAATTTAGTTTATATTTTGATTTGACCCAATTTAGTCTTTTAGGTCAATTTGGGTCAACTTGGGTCAAGAGGACCAATTAGGTTTGGTTTGACTCAATTAAAGGTCAAGTCATATTCAAATACTGATTTTGATTTGGTATGAATCATTGGTTTCAAGGGATTTTTCTTAGGTTTCAATTTGGCTAGTTTTGGTTCATATTGGTTAAGGGATTGACTTGGTCAAATTACCAAGTTGACTTGGTTTGAGCCAATTTGTGTTAATTGATCAACCTAGGGTGATCAACAATCATGATGGGAGGTTGTGATGGGCTTGGTTCAATTCAATTTGAGTAGGATTAAAACTTGGTTCAAATAGGTCAAATTGGTGACTTTGGTTCAAGTGGTCCAATTTGATTTAGTTGGCTTGATTTTGGGTTGAGTTTGATTTAGTTGAGTTTATATATGAATTTGGGATTGATATATAAATTCAATTTCAATTGGCTTAAGTTCAACTGGGCTTTGGTTCTTTTGAACATTTCAAGTCAGAAGGGTTAAGTTGGGTTTGACTTGGGTTAATTTCATTTTTTCTTGATGATTGTAGATTTCATTTATATTTGTGAATATGATTGAAGGTATGATTGATTCATGAGAAAATCAATTGAATTTGGGTTTTAGAATGAAGGAATTTGGCTAAGTCCATGGAGTTGAGTCAAGTGGATTAAGTTTGGATTTTTATTTGGTTTGATTTAGTTTTGGTGATTTAAATTTATATTTCAATTAAATTTCTGAGATTATTGAAAGTAAGATTGATTTGTAGAAAATCAATTGAGTTTGACTTGATTTGGATTAAGATTTGGCTAAGTCCATGGGATAGGTCATATGGCTTATGAAGGGTTTTTATTAAATTTGATTTAGTTTGATTTATTTTTGATTATTTGAATGTAGATTTGATTTATATTTAAGAAGATGATTGATGATATAAATTTATTATGAGAAAATCAATTGAATTTGGATTGATTTGGATTAAGATTTGGCTAAGTCCATGGGTTAAGTCAGATGGCTTGGAAAGGGTTTCAAGTTTGGATTTGATCGTGGGCATCAATCATTTAGTTTTGGAATTTCGGTTTGGATTTGGATTTGAATTTAATGTTTGAGTTGAACTTGAGGTTTGGTTTGACAAAGGAACATGGACTAGATTTGGGTTGTAGGGTGATCTCTTGGTTAAAAGTAGAGAAAAGGAAGACCATCTCTTTGACTTGAGAGTATTTTTTCAAACAAGCTTAAGATATTTAACCTCAAAAATGAACTATCAAGTGTGCATTTTTAGAGTAGCTTCAAGAAAATTTCTTGGGTTTTTTGTCTGACACTAGGGAATCAAAATCGATCCGGAGAAGATCAAGGCAATATTAGAAATGCCACCCCCTAAAATGTTAACTCAACTTAGATTATTCCCAAGGAGATTGGCATATCTAAGAAGCTTTATATCCAACCTATCAGGAAGATGTTGGCCATTCTTAGCACTTGTCAAAATGGATGCCGAGTTCAAGTAGGATGACAAGTGTGAGCATGCCTTCGATGACATCAAACTTTACTTGATGACGCCACCAGTTCTAGTATCCCCTAACCCAGGCATGTCGCTCATATTTTGCACTACTACATTAGATGACTCCCTTAGTAATATGTCCACCCTAGTCAATGACGAAGGGAAAGAAAATGTACTCTACTATCTCAGCCATCCTCTAATCCCTGTTGAGGCTAATTATCCACCCATTGAGAAGCATTGCATAACTTTAATCTTTGCATCCCAAAAGCTACAACACTACATGCTTTCTCATAAGGTGAACTTAATCTCTAGGATCAGTCCACTACAGTATCTTATGATATGACTGACGTTATCTTGATGGTTGGCATGATGGTCCATAATCCTCTTGTAGTTTGACATTATGTTCATACCCCTCCATGCAATGAAAGGATAAGCACTAGAGGATTTCTTAGCAACACACCTGCTTCTTACTAACTTTTTGCTTATTGATGATCTCCCTGATGATCAAATCATGAACTTAGGGGATACTAGAATTAACCATTGGGAAATGTACTTTGATTGTGTGGCTTCCTCTCAAAGAGAAGAAGAACCGTAATCTATTATTCCATAAAAGGCAGGAGTAGGAATAGTTCTCTTATCTCCAGATCGTGATGTGATGAGATTCTCATATCATCTGTCTAATCCTTGTACCAACAATGAAGCTGAATGAGGCTCGATTGTTGATTTAGAGTTAGCATTACTAAGCATCCAAAACATCAGCTTGAAGACACAACATCGATTGGAGATATTTTACCATCAATTACCCGAGGGTAAATGGCTTAGTAGAATCCATCAACAAAACTCTCATCTAAATGCTATCATATATAGGTTCAGAGTGCCTCAATGTATTGTACAATGTGCATTCAAGTCAGATCAACAACTTTGAGAAGACATAACATGATTGGAGATATTTTACCATCTACACAAACGCAGCAAAATCCATCAACAAAATTCTCATCTAAATGCTAAAGAAGACAATCGACAATAATAAACGATAGTGGCATGAGAAGTTAGTTGAAGTTTTGTGGGCCTACCGCACCACATATAAAACTCTAACTTAATCTACTCCTTTCTCCTTAATGTATGGGTCCAAATCTGTTCTACCATTAGAAATTTAACTCCCATTACTAAGGATAGTTGTGGGTAGCATGATCATAATAGAGTAGAACACCAAATTGCAGTTAGAAGAGCTTGAAGGTTTGGAGGTCAGACGCTTGCAGTTATGCCAAAACCTCAAGTTGTACAAAGCTAAAATGATTCAAACTCACAACAAGTTGGTCAATCCTAGAGCTTTCAAGTAGGAGAG
Organism: Cymbidium sinense; assembly: GCA_021442155.1. NCBI lineage: Eukaryota > Viridiplantae > Streptophyta > Magnoliopsida > Asparagales > Orchidaceae > Cymbidium > Cymbidium sinense. The sequence goes on along the minus strand of CM038224.1, from coordinate 141,894,369 downwards.
CTTATTTTAGTTCTGAGAAAATTGATTGTTGCCCATCATATGATGGGAGGAAAGTTTGAACCCACTTGGGAAGGCCTTTTTCCATAAAGAAGCCCTACCAAGGAGAATCTTATTAGTTTATTAATCATAAGGGAGAGCGCCCAATGCTTCCAGTCAACAGGCTCTACTTAAAGAAATATTATAAATCATGTTTGAAAATAATTATCATCAATGAAAATTCCTTTTTGAATTCAATCTCTTCCATGTTGAAAGTATTCTTGTTTGTGAATCCGCCATGATGTGTTTAGGGTAGGTGTAAGGAACCCGAGCGGTGTCCTATCCTTCATCAATGCAACAAAAACACAAACTAAACATAAACATATAGAAAATACATATCTTTCATCTCAGGCTACTCTGAGTTTAGATAACGCCCCTAATGGAACTCACTTAGAAGCTGCTCTTGTCACTAACGTCTACCACGCTGGTGTCACCCTAGTGTCTTCTTGCTTTGGAGGATGTAAGTGCCTACGGTTTCCTTCTTTACTTGGCCATTGCACACCGATGAACACCTTGTTAGTTTGGTAGGCCTTACTACATAGCCAGTAAGCTATCTCATGTTCACTTCATTTAAGATGGATGTGCTTTCTTCTTTCTTAGCCTTGGACCTTGGTATATTTGATGTTTAGGATAAGTCCCTTAGTGGCTCTTCCCTCTTGCTTCAAGTTTGGGTCTAGTCCTTCCTCGGGGCTCCCCATTTTGTAGTTGCTCTTGGTCAGATAACATTTTTCCTGCCAATGGTAGCCTATTCTGATGATCAATTATGCTTGGAAAGTTGTAAGCTTACATGCATTCTTTCCCGATTGATCATTGCACACTGACGGGCACCTTATGTTGGTTGGTTCTCACTATGATGATAGATACACCACTCATGCTGATGGATACACCTTAGGTTGGTTAGTTCTCGCACCTTAGGATACACCACTCATTGTAAATGTAAGTCTGCTATGCTTTCACCTTGAGTTGGCCGTTGTACACTTATAGGCATTCTTCTCTAGGGCTCAGGATAATGCCCCTAGCAGCACCTCCCCTATGGGCACTATATTTGAATCACATCTTTTGCAACCCTATTTAGAAATTACCCGGGTTACTATCGGATTGGACAGTTCCCCTTTTCTAGTAACCACCCCTGTAGTTGGAGAATCCGTCCTATTGATGCGAAGAATTTCCCTTAGTCTAATAAATTTGAGATAGATCAAGGCCAATGTTGACCTCACTTTTGGAGTGAGCTCTCAACTTCCTCATTACAAATCTAGGACTCTTATATACACTAAGAGCTTCTTAGTCTTAAGATACTTCTAGTGATTAGGTGAACACTTAATCTAAGCCTAGAGACTTAGAAGAGTTAGCCATAGGAATAGGTTATGCCTTAGGGATTTAGAAAGATTTCCTACCCATAGCCTTAAACACAATACTTCCTTCTTCAACCAAACTTCCAAATCAAATTTCAAATTCAACTCAACCCCAATTCAATTGATTTTCTCAAATTTCCATTCAATCTCAAATCAAATTCAATCAATGATTGAAACCCAAAATCAAAATCAAATTTCTAAATCCCTTACTAAGCCATATGAACTACCTTCATATGCTTAGCCAAAACCCTCTTTAAACCAAATCAAACTTGATTGACTTGTTTAAAAATCAATCATTCCTTCATTTATATTCACAAATATAAATGAAATCTAAATTCAAACCATTCAAACCAAATCAAACCAAATCAAGATTTTTCTTAATCCATATGGACTTACCTCCATAAGCTAAATCAAATCTCAACCCCAATCAACAAACTCAATTGATTTCTTTATAAATCAATCATTCCTTCAATTATATTCACAAATATAAATGAAACCCACCATCCAATGACAAAAAATAAATCAAACTAAATCAATCCCCTACTTAAGTCCTTTTGACCTAAATCCTTAAGCTTGGTCAAATTTGCTTCCAAATCGTGCCAAACTCAAGTGATTTTATCATGAATCATTTATATCTTCATTTATATTGACAAGTATAAATGAAATATAAATCAAACCAAAATCAAACCCATCAAATCAAATTTCCAATTTTATCCTTTTTCTTGAACTTGGCTAAATGATACCCAAATCAATTCAAAACCCATGGTTTTCTTCATGATTCAATCATTCTTTCAATCATTGTTCCAAATATAAACACAAACTACAATTATCAAACCAAATCTAGTCAACTCAATGCCCATGTTGACCCTTTTGACTTGAAATTATCATATGAACCAAAATCCATTTGACTCCAAACCAATTGCAATTGGATTTATATTTCAATCCTAGACTCATATGTTAGTTCGACTAAACTTGAATCAAGCCAAAACCAAACTAATTGACCCATTTAAGTCCACTTGACACAAAGTGACCTAAAGACCCTTTTTTTTTAAGTTCTAATCCAATCCAAATTGGATTGAACTAAAATCCAAACCTCATATCATGATCATCATCCTAGAGTGATTGCCTTGAATTGGGTCAAACAAATTGCCTTGGTTGACCAAGTCAACCTTTAGCTCAAATGAAACACAAACTAGCCAAAACCTACCATTTACCAAATTAATTGAAACTATTGATTCAAACCAATTCCTAATCAATGATTGAACATGACCAAACCTTCAAATGAGCCAACCAAATCTAATTGGTCATTTGACTTAAGTTGACCCAAATTGGCCTAAAGTCAAAATGGGTCAAATCATGATTTTGATCCAAATTAATTACAACCAATGACTCAAGTTCATTCCAAATCACTGATTGAACTTGACCAAAGCCATGATTATGCTCAATTTGACCAATTGATCAACTTGACCCAACTCAAATTGACCTAAAAGGTCAAACCAAACCAAAACCTACAATCATTTTCAATTAGCCAATTGAACATGAACCAACACCTAACCCAACCCAATTTGGTCAAATTGCTCAAATTGGTCAACTTAGCCCATTTGACCTATTTGAATCCAAATGAGCTAAAATAAAACTTAAGCCAAATTAATCAAAACCACTTGAACCAAAACTCTTGAAATCATCATTTAAACCTAACCCAAGTCTTGGTTTGACCTAATTTGACCAATTGGTCAACCCAACCAACTAAATGAACTCATTTTGACCAAATAAAGCCAAATCACCCAAAACCAACCCATGGGATCTTAGGATCTAGCCAAACCCGATCCACACCAGTCCAAATTCACTCCCAAATTATCCCAAATCTATAGTGGACTTCACCCGAGGGGATTAGCCACTGGGCAACCCCATTTATATTGGATTTTTTCATAAGAGGCAAAGTCCACTTTCTCCTATCACGACAGCCATCCAATTGCCAAATAAGGTATTCCTAAACCCCCCTAGCCCAATGTAAGCTAGCTTATCACTTTCCATGGACTAAAAGAAACAAACCAAGCCACTTCACTCATGGACAAACCCTATGGGCAAAGGGAAGGACCAAACCAACCCAATCTCCCCATATCTTGCCTTCAGCTCCCTGCCATAGCTTCCTCAACTCCTGGTAAGCCATGTGGAGCTATGGTGACCCTTCTGATTCCTCGATACTGGTGAATCAGCAAAAATTTATGGACGGATCTCATCCATCCATCACACACAATTTTGGGGTATACTCCCTCAATTCGACTGACAATTGTAATAATTCTCATTGTGAGAGTTCCCTAAGCATTTTTGAAACTCCTCAGAGCCTACCCGAAGCCTCTTCGACCTCCCATGATTGGAATTCTCCATTTTAATGCGCAACTAAAATAGGGCATCTTTCCTTTGATTAAAACTCCCCCACTCAACCAAACCTCAAATAACTTACCCACACCATCACAACACCTAGTCGAGCAATGCCAAACCATTTCCCAAGCTTCTAAACCATCAAAAGCCATACTTCACTCAAGACTAAATGCCAAAAGGGAGGAGCATGGTCCATAAAGCAAACCACCTCAAATCAAAGCTCGTGTGGCTCAACTGGGCTTCTTTTTTACGAAACAAAGCTACTTCAATCGCTAGAACTGCCGATCACAAGCTCCGGTGAGGTAATTTCTTAAAATTGATTCTTGAATGAAAATGTGTTGTTCCTTTTTAAAGAAAACTTGCATTTGAGCCCATCCTAGCCATTGGATCCTTGTGGATCCTTGGTGCCAAGGTGTGGATTGAGTTTGGAGTGGATTTGAGCTCAGATGAGCTCGGATCGAGCCACTCAAGGTAGACGGATTCTGTCGTTCATCAGTTGTAGAAAGATGGATCATAGGTCATCCATTCTTTGTGATAGGAATAGATGGTCGTGATCAAATCGTGTAGAATCCCCCTCTATTTACTCCTTAATTGTGGGATCTGATCGTGGTCATCCAATCTCAGATCAGAGGGTCTACAGGAAAGCATATCCATCGCAATCTGAGTTAGCCTCCTAATTTAACAACTTAAATACCATATCCTATCATGCCACATGGAAATCACATGTCAACCAATACATGGCAATAGGATTAAGGGTTAATTAGGACTATTATAATTAATTTTCAATTTTGAAACTTCCTAAAATCATAACTAATCCTAGAAAAATCCAAAAAATATAAATGAGGGCTCATTTTAAAGATATTTCAGAGTAGAATTCAAGAAAATTATTAATTAATTTTGAATAGTAATTTCTACTTAATTCAAGGTTTAATTAAAATTTAATTAGCCTAACTACTATTTCATTAATTATCCAATTAATTCAAATTTTCCTGAGATGTTTAGGTGGATGACCTCTACCTCTCTTATTTTTCTTGGAATTGGATTGTTAATTAAGGAAATCAATGGATTTAGCCTTAATTACTCCCCAACCTTAATTAATGATAATTAAACAAATGAACAATGGATTAACTAATTAATTTAGCTTACTATCCTTTGTTAATAGTGAGAAGTCTTAGGGAAGTGGTTTGGGTTCGTTCCTTATGACCATTTCATTAAGCCTCTTCATTTATTTTAAATCAATTAAAGATTAATAAATTAATTAGCCATTTAATTAATAAATTAAGAAAAGAAAGGATAACTAATTATTTCAAGGCCTAATTGATTATTTGAAATGACTTAGGGACTGGGATTGAGGTCTCTTCCTTGATCTCTTTCCCAAGTTAATTTCATCATCTAATTAAAGATATAATCAAATTAATTGACCAATTAAGGGCTTAATTAATTTAAAATCCATTCATTCATAACCTTCCTTAATTAACCCTTGGGTAGTTCTTTGGGTGTTCAATAACCTAAAGAGAGCTAATGAAATTATGGTTAGCTCACGGTGTGAGAAAACCATAAAAGTAATTAAGTGAGTCCCTTAATTAATTAACAATTGTTTAGCTAATTGCATTAGGCCCCTTTCATTTTTAGGGTGATAATTTACATTTCATGTAATTTGCATCTCATTTAAACCAAATTGCTTTCACACATAATGGGATTAGATTAGTTAGCAAACCTCTTTCACATTTCTTAAGTCAATCAAAATAAATTCAAAAATGGCTTTTAAGAAACTTTGGTTTGTTTTAAATGAGCTTGTTTAATATGATTGTCCTTAGGACTTAGTTGGATTGAATGAAATTACATGCTTGTGTTTCTTTATTTCTTTTCAATCATGTTAAATGTTGTATGCCACTTGTAGTCATGCATTCATTTCTTTCAAATTAATTAAATAAATATGATTTCTTTTATTTTAATTTGCATGTGTTGACTTAATTAAAAATATGTGTGGATATTATCACTATTAAATCTTAAATGTATTTTCAAAAGCTTAATAATGATGACTTTAGCTACATATATACATAAGAGATGCATGTGAATATAAGCTTAGTGTATGAAGAAAAGTCTCTCTCTTTCATTTTTGTGTTGATTTGCATAAGTTTGAATGTTAACGGGTATTGGACATTGGTTGGATTTGAATGTATTTGAGTTTGATTTTGGAAGTGGTTTTAATTATTTGAATTCATATTTCATTTATATATGTGAATATAAATGACAATATAAATGGGTCATGAAAAAATTTCAAGAATTTAAATGATTTGATCATGATCCAAGCTAAGTCTTTAAAGAGCAAATTTAAATGACTTGGGAACTTTTGGAGTTTGGAGCTTGAATTTTGAATTTTATTTGATTAATTTATATTTATATTTCATTTATATATGTGAATATAAATGTGAATATAAATGAGTTATGAGAAAATCCCATGAATTTGAATTGGTTTGGTCATGGCTAAGTCCTTAAGAGAAAATTAATGGCTTAAGGAGGCTTTTAAATTTGAATTTTTTGGATTTGATTTGATTGATTTGTATTTATATTTAATTTATATGTGTGAATATAAATGAGAATATAAATAAGTTATGAGAAAATCCCATAAGTTTGAATTGATTTGATCATGGTTTAAGTTAAGTCCTTAAAAGAGAAATTAAAGACTTAAGAAGGATTTTAAATTTGGAATTTAATTTTTGGAATTGATTTGATTAATTTATATTTATATTTCGTTTATATATGTGAATATAAATGAGAATATAAATGAGTTATTAGAAAATATCATGAGTTTAAATTAGTTTGATCATGATTTAGACTAAGTATTTAAAAAAAGATTAAGGATATAAGAAAGATTTGAACTTAAGAATTTCATTCATGGATTTCAATCATGAACGTCAATCTTGGATTTCAATTATGTGGCATTGATTTGAGTTTGGAAAAAATCAAATAAGATTGATTTGGTGTTTTACTTGAAGGAAGGAAGGTGAGAAATGGTTCAAGCTCAGGGTAAGCAAATTTCCCTAACACCCCTAAGGCATGACCTATTCCTATGGCTAACTCTTCTAAGTTGCTAAGGCTAGGTTGAGTGTTCATCTAATCACTAGATCTGCCTTAAGACTAAGGAACTCTTAAAGTCTAAGAGAAGTCCTATGTCTAAGATGGATGGATTGAGAGCTCATTCTAAAAATGAGGTCAACAAAGTGGGCCCAATAGGTGTGGTGTGACTGACGAAGAACACGACATGTATTGGTGTTGACTAAAATAATCTATAACACCGAAAGATCACAAGCACTAATAGAAATAATCTATCCCTAACCCAAGGTGTAGAAGGAATCCAGAGCTTAGTGCAATGTGGCTCTACTTATGTCCAAGGACATAAGAGAGAGGGAAAGAATCCACTAAGGGATAGAGTGTGAACCTTCCGTTAAGGAAGAAGGTTCAAGTCATCCACAAAGGGGATGAGAGGTTTTATTTAGTTTAGGTCTCACTGAGGAGAAATTTCAACTGATGAAGCGGGTTAAGTTTGTTTCAATTTTTGTTGGTTTGGATTTTGAGATGGATTTTGTTGGTTTGTGATGGATGCATGAGGTAGCCATGGAGACCTACCTAACTCAAATTTACAATCTAAAGGGGTGGTCTACAAAACATATAGTAGGACTAGCCAACCAAAGGGATGCCTTTCAATATCAGCTACTAGGAAAAAAGTATAGTAGACTTACATCCTCCAAAGTAGGGATCTGTTGCTCGGATAATCTGTTGGCAAGGCAACAAATTAAATCCAACCTAGGGCTGACTATTGAGTGAATGCTGCTGGGGGACTTAGATTAGCTCAAAGATAGTTATGATGAATTTCATTTTTATATTTGTTTATTTTGTTGGATTTCGTTGGTTTGTGATAGATCATCGAAGGGGCTCATATCGACTGGACCTTTCTGATTCTTGAACCAAAGTGTAGCTTCCGATGGGAGAACTATCCAACCAAAGGAGTGCCTTTCAGTTTGCAATGATCAATTGAAGGAAAGAAACCTCGGGGACTCACATATTCCACTACAAAAACACCACTAAGGGTTATTGGTTATTTTTGGGCTATAAATCAAACCCACCTAAGGTTGCCCATCGGTTTGCGACAATCATGCTAGAAAGAAACATCATAGTCTATCATCATTCAAAGAGGAAAGATTACAGTGGTAACTTGCTTATGGAAAAATAGATTGAATCTTACCTAAGGGTGACTACGGAGTGAGTGCTGACCTAAGGACTTATCTCAACTCAACTTGTCAAGCAATTCCTATAGGGATTTCTGCTGACACTGCCATAAAGATAGGATGCTTGCTTGGGAAGAGGGGGCCCTTTGGGGGCTTGATTTCCTAATCCACAAGCAAATATTTTTGTTTATTTTATTTAGTTTGTTTTATCATGGATTCTGTTAGTTTGCGAGGGGTCAAACTAAGAATGAGCTTATATCGGCTAGACTATCTGGTTACTAAACTAAGAGAGGACATCGAACAAATTCTCCAACCAGAGGGGTGGTTACTAGGAAAGGAGGAATGTCCAATCCAAAAGTAACTCGGGTAGTGTCTAAATGGAGTCACAAAGGATGTGATCCAAATAGAGTGCCTACAAGGGTGTGGGCTTACTAAAACCAAAGAAGAAGATGACATGGTTAGTCATATATTCAGTATGTATTTGGTGTCCAACTCAAGGAAAAAAGTGTGTCGAATCATATCTACCAAGAGTGGTGTACCCACCAGGTGTGTCATTGTCAGCATAGAACATCAACCAGATCACGCTTGTAATAATCAAGAAAGCTTGGGGACACACATCCTATAGCACGATTCTTTGGGATAGTTTATCTTTGGCTCGATAGGTGCTATCTAACCTAGGGAGACTATTGAGTGAATGCCATTAGGGAACTTATATCGACTCAAACATAGTCAAGAGGAAAGAAGACTCTGGGGGACTTATCCTAGACCTCAAACATACTCTACCTAGTTAGATTATGATGATTAGTTTAAGAAGAAAGCACGGGGACTCACATCTTCTTAAAAAAATTCAACATAAGGTAGCTTAATGGCTAGGCAATGAAGCCTGCCATACTAACAAGGCACTCGTTGGTATGCAATAGTCTAGTTAGGGAGAAAGAATGGGGACTCACATCTTCCAAACAAATGTCCACTAGGGTGACATACTAGTGAGGCAGTATATAAACCTGACCTAGAGCAGCTGATGAGTGGGTGCCACAAGAGGCTTGCTCTCACATCAAAATAGCTCAAGATAAAAGATTTGTGTTTATTTTTGTGCATGTGTCAAAATGAATAGGATGCCTCTGGGGGATGCTTACACCTACCTTAAACATGCTAGGGAATTGATGAAATGGTGCCACAGATGGCAAAAAGGATTTCCACTAAGAAAGGATGTTGCTTAGTTCTCTCACACCTATCTTAGTTATGCTAATCGAAATAAGATGCCTCTCGGGTTCTCTTACACTTATTCTAATAGCATTGAGAAATTATGTTTGTGTTGTGAAGGAGGGATATGATGCCACTAGGGGACTCTTACACCTACCATAGACACGTCAAGATAGATTCATAAGACAAGCAAACAATGCTTCAAAAGAAAAGAAGATTTAATGAATGGAATCATACTTTGTTATTTTTATTAATAATTGTTTTCAAATATGATTTATTTCATGCAAAATATTTCTTTAGATAGAGCCCGTTAATTGGAAGCATCGGGTGTTCCCTTTTACAATTAATAAGCTGATAAAATCCTCCTTAGTAGGCCTTCTCTATGACATAGGGGCCTTCCCAAGTGGGTTCAAACTCTCCTCCCATCTTACTATGGACAAGAATTGGTCTCCATAAGATTAACACAAGTTCTCCTACTCAAAAAGACCTAGGGCAGACCGGCTTGTTATGAGCTTGAATCATTTTGGCTTTGTACAACTCGAGTATCTAACACGCCTCTAGGCGACTCTCCTCCAGACATTTTTGAGCTCTTCTAATCGCAACATTGCATTATGCTCTGTAGTGATCTTGCTACCCAATGCTATCCTTAGTGACGGGAGTTGAACTTCAAAATGTAGAATAATTTTGTACTCATACACTCAGGAAAATGGGGTAGATTGAGTTGGAGTTTGGTATGTGGTGTGGTAGGCCCATAAGGCTTCAACCAACTGCTCATTCTACTATCATTTATTATCATCAAGAGTCTTCTTCAATATTTGGATGAGAGTTTTATTGAATGCTTCTGCTAAGCCATTTGCTCTAGGGTAGTAAATGTTGGAGTATCTCCAATCTATATCATGTCTTCTAGCAAAGCTGTTGATCTTTGTGCTTTTGAATGCAGTACCATTATTGAATATAATTCATCGAGGCACCCCAAACCTATATATGATATAGTTCTTGAAAAGCGAAGGATCTTTGTGACCCCTCAGTGGGATGGCTTTTCACTTGAAAGTAGTCGATGGAAGCTAAGATGAATCGATGCACCTTGGAAGAAGGAGGATCAATCAGACCCACAATGTCGGTACCCCAATACTCAAATGGACATGAGGCCAATGTAGGGTGCAGAATGTTGGGTGGTTGATGGAGGATCACATCTTGTACTTGACACTGATGCCATCTCCTAGCTACATCCATGCAGTTTGTAATCATTGAAGGCCAGTAGTATCCAAGTCTCTTAATCTTCATCTTTATCTTTGGATCAGATTGATGTGCTCCGTATAGACCTGAGTGTACCTTGGTTACAATGCCATGGGATTCATGTTTGTCTAAACAATGTAACCACATTTGGTCAAAGGACCGGTGGTATAGGGTGCCATCAACAAGAGCGTAGGAGAGAGCTTTCTATTTCACCTGATGGGCTTGTGACTTTTCTTAAGGTAGTTTACCATTTTTCAAATAATCTATGAACAGTTGCCTCCAATCTAGCTCCTTGTCCATTTTGGCAGCGACAACCTCCCCTTCAAGAGAAAGTCTCTCGATGAGTTCAACATCAATAAAGGATAAGACTTATCTATTTTGGACCCTTATTGAAATGGACTCATCTTCCGGATATGCCAATTCTTTGGCAAGTTTATCTAAAGCATCTGCTACTGCATTCTCTTCTCAGGAAACCTTGTAGATGGTGACTTCAGAAATTTGGGCTAACAACATCATGGTATACTAGTAGTAATGACGAAGCTTGGGTTTGAGGACCTTGTAGGACCCGACAACTTGGTTGATAACCAACTGAGAATCCCCAAAGATGTTGATGCTCTTGATATTGATAGTGATGACTAACTCTAGACTAGCAATCAAAGCCTCATTCTCAACTTCGTTGTTGGTGCGGTTGGAGGCGTGTGAGAATCTCATAGTTTAGAGTTAAGAGAACTATTCCTACCCCCACCTTTTGGGAGAATAGATCTGGTGCTTCCCCTTTGTGAAAAGAAGCGCACCATCAAAATACATCTCTATCTGATTAGCCTCCCCAAGTTCATGATTTGTTAGGAGATCATCACTAAGTGGAGAATCACTAGAGGAAGTGTGCTACTAAGAAATCACTAGTACCGCACTTTTGAGGGTACAAATTTGATATCAAACTACAAGATGATCATGGACCATCGTGCCAAATGTCCAGATAGCATTGGTCGTGTCATGAGGTACTGCAGTGGATTTGTTCTGGAGATCAAGTTCACCTTATGACAAAGCATATAGTGTCGTAGCTTCTTAGAGGTAAAGATCAAAGCTAGGAAATGTTTCTTAATAAGTGGATACTTTACTTCAATAGGAATTAGATGATGACTAAGGTAGTAGAGAGCGTTATCCTTCCCTTTATTATTGGCTTGGGCCAATAGAGCACCGAGTGAGTCATCCAATGCGCTAATGTAGAGCATGAGTGGCATGCTTGGGATAGGGGCTGTTAAAATTGTCCGCTTCACCAAATACTTCTTGATGTCTTTGAAGGCATGCTGACACTTATCATTCCACCTGAACTTGGCATCCTTTTTAACAAGTGCTGAAAATGGCTTGCATTTCCCAGATAAGTTGGAGATAAAGCATCTTAAATATGCCAGCCATCCTTGAAAGGATCTGAGTTGACTTAAACTCTTAGGAGGTGGCATTTCTAAGAGAACTTTAATATTTTCAAGATCTAGTTGTATTCTTTGGTGTCAAATAACAAGCCTAAGGAATTTCCCTGAAGCTACTCCAAATGCACACTTTAGGAGATTCATTTTGAGTTTATATTATCTTAACCATTCAAAACTACTCTAGTCCAAGAGGTGGTCTTCCTTTTCTCTGCTTTTGACTAGATCAATGTAGCATTCAACCAAATGATGGATGAGTTCATTGAAGATCTGAGTCATGGCTCGTTGGTATGTAACACTAGCATTTTTAAGGCCGAAAGGCATGACCCTATAATAGAAGATTTGGATTAGGGTTTGAAAAGCAGTGTTTCTTTCATCTTCAGGAGACATCTTGATTTGGTTTTAGCCAGATGACCCATCTATAAAAGGAAAGATTGCATGAGATGAGATTATGTCCACCATTAATTTTGGTATAGGAAGAAGAAACTCATCTTTAGGACATGCCTTATTTAAGTCCCTAAAATCGATGCATATGCAAATTTGGTCATTCTTCTTCTTAACTAGAATGACACTAGCTAAGCAGGCAGGATATGCAAATTATTTTTTATTTATTTCAGTTTATTTTATTTTTAATTTTTATTTAGGTTTATTTTTATTTATATCTAGCTTAGTTTATTTATTTTAATTTAGGTTTTTTATTTTACTTTATTTTTTAGGTTTAGGTTTAAGTTTATATTCTAGTTTAGTTTTATTTTTATTAGATTTTTTATGTTTAGGTTTTATTTTTTATTTTTAGGTTTAGGTTTAGGTTTTTATTTTAATTTTTTAGGTTTATTTTTAGGTCTTATTTTGTAGTTTAAATTCAGGTCTATTTTTAGTTTATTTTATTTTATTTAGTTTAGGTTTAGGTTTAAGTTTAGTTTATTTTAGGTTTAGGTTTCAGTTTTATTTATTTCAATTTAGTTTATTTTAATTTAGGTTTAGGTTAATTTTATTTTTTTTATTTTATTTTAATTTTAGGTTTAGTTTTTATTTTAGTTTAGGGTTTATGTTTTATTTTTTATTTATTTTTAATTTTTATTTCTTGGTTTGGGTTTTTATTTACTTTTTATTTTATTTTATTTTAGGTTTATTCTATTTTTATTTTTTATTTAGTTTAGGTTTAGATTTTTTGCTTTTTAGGGTTTATGGTTTAGGGTAGGGTTTAGGGTTAGTTAAGGGTTTAGGGTTTAGGGTTTAGCATTTGGGGTTTAGGGTTTAGGGTTTAGGTTTCATGATTTATGGTTTAGGGTTTAGGGTTTAGGTTTAGGGTTTTTAGGGTTTACAATTTAGGTTTTAGGTTTAGGGTTTATGTTTTAGTTTTAGGTTTAAGGTTTTCATTTTTTTAACAAAAAATAAATTCATATTCAACATTTCTTTTTTTTTATTTCATCAACCAAGTAACACACCAAGTTTTCTAAGACATAAGTGAAGACATAGATAAAAATGAGCACGCATAGAGTAAATCAAAAACCCTAGATAACTAGAACCATCTTTATTGTAAAGGCATAATTCCAAAGAAGCAGATTAGATCGTTCGTTCTTTTATTTATCCAGTTCCAACCATAACCATCTCAGCCTATCGAGTAGCAGTATCCACCATCAAATCCCTAATCTCTCTCTCCACCCGCTTGTAACCTCCATCGCTCCTCTCCTCAATAACCACCACTACTCCAGACCTCCATATCCACCACACCTCAGATTCTCACCATCCTTTGATAACCACTCAACCTTAGCCTCCATCAAATCTATATTGAGCACGGTTGTGGTGATGTTCCTCATTAAGGTTCTTAGGGTTTACCTTTATTAGGTTTTAGGGTTTAGGTTTTTTTATTTATTTGGTTACTTTAGGTTTAGGTTTAGGGTTTGGGGTTTAGCATTTGGGCTTAGGGTTAGGGTTTAGGGTTTAGGATTTAGGGTTTATGGTTTAGGGTTTTAGGGTTTATGCTTATAGGGTTTAGGGTTTAGGATTTAAGGTTTTTTAGGATTTAGGGTTTATGGTTGTAGGTTTAGGGTTGTAGGTTTATGGTTAAGGGTTTAGGGTTTAAGGTTTATGATTTATGGTTTATGGTCTTTTTTCTTTCAATTAAGCAAATTGGAAGGTTTATTCTAATTTAGTTTATTTAGTTTAGTTCTTCTTTATTTGAGTTTATTTAATTTTTTATTTTTATTTAATTTAGTTTATTTATTTTAGGTTTATTTATTTTAGTTTAGGTTTCTTACTTTAGTTTATTTTTTAGGTTTAGGGTTATTTTTTAGTTGAGTTTTATTTTTATTTTATTTTTAAGGATTAGGATTTATTTTTTATTTTTAAATTTAGGTTTAGGTTTTTATTTTATTTTTTTAAATTTAGGTTTTAGGTTTTTATTTTAGATTTATTTTTAAGTTTTATTTTTTAGTTTAGGTTTAGGTTTATTTTTAGGTTATTTTATTTTCTTTAGTTTAAGTTTAGGTATAGGTTTAGTTTATTTTAAGTTTAGCTTTAGATTTTATTTATCTTAGTTTAGTTTAGGTTTAGGTTTTTTTTATTTTTATTTTAGGTTTAGGTTTTTATTTAGGGTTTAAGTTTTATTTTTTATTTATTTATAGGTTTTATTTTTAGGTTTATTTTTTAGGTTTAGGTTTTTATTTAGTTTTTATTTTAGTTTATTTTAAGTTTATTTTATTTTATACTTTACATTTAGTTTTTATTTTATATATGTTTTTTATGCTTAAGTTTTTTTTATTTTGTTTAGGTTTTCATTTATTTTATTTTAGCTTTTTTTAATACTTTAATTTATTTTATTTTTAGGTTTAAGTTTATTTTTTTATTTTATTTTATTTTATTTTATGTAGGCTTAGGTTTAATTATATATTTTATTTTTAGGTTTTATTTAGCTTAGGTTTAGGTTTTTAAGACTTTAGGGTTTAGGGTTTAGGGTTTAGGGTTTAGGATTTAGGGTTTAGGGTTTTAGGGCTTAGGGTTTTAGGGTTAGGGTATAGGGTTTAGGGTTTAGGATTTAATGTTTAGACTTTAGGGTTTAGGGTTTTTAGGGTTTAGGATTTACGATTTAGGGTTTAGGGCTTTGGGTTTAGGGTTAGCTTAGGGTTTAGGGGTTCTTTTTTCTTTTAAATTAAGTAAACCAGTAGGTTTAGGTTTATTTAGTTTATTTTGATTTATTTTAGTTTAGTTTATTTTTTATTTATATTAATGTTTATTTTTTTTATTTAGTTTAGTTTATTTATTTTAGATTTATTTATTTTAGTTTAGGTTTTTATTTTAGTTTATTTTTTAGGTTTAGGTTTATTTCTTAGTTGACTAATAATTTTATTTTATTATTAAGGTTTAGGTTTTATTTTTTATTTTTTAAGTTTAGGTTTAGATTTTTATTTTATTTTTTTAAGTTTATTTTTAAATTTTATTATTTACTTTAGGCTTAGTTTTTTTTTTAGTTTATTTTATTTTATATAGTTTAGGTTTAGGTTTAGGTTTTATTTACTTAAGGTTTAGGTTTATTTTATTTTTATTTTAGGTTTATGCTCTTTTTTTGGTATAGGGTTTAAGTTTTATATTTTATTTATTTTTAGATTTATTTTTTAGGTTTAGGTTTTTATTTAGTTTTTATTTTATTTTATTTTAAGTTTATTTTATTTTTATTTTACATTTAGTTTTTATTTTATTTAAGTTTTTTATCTGTAGGTTTATTTTATTTTTTAGTTTTGTTTAAGTTTCTATTTATCTTATTTTAGTTTATTTTTATTGGTTTAATTTATTTTATTTTTTGGATTAGGTTTAGGTTTAGGTTTAGGTTCATGTTTTTATTTTATTTTATTTTATTTTATTTTATTTAGGCTTAGGTTTCTTTATATATACTTTTTTAGGTTTTATATAGCTTAGGTTTAGGTTATTAGGGTTTAGGGTTTAGGGTTTTTAGGGTCCAAGGTTTAGAGTTTAGGGTTTAGGGTTCAGGGATTAGGGTTTAGAGTTAGCTTAAGGTTTAAGGGTTTTTTCATTGAAATTAAGTAAATCGGTATGTTTAGGTTTATTTAGGGTTTAGTGTTAATTTATTTAATTTATTATTTTTATTTATGTTTATTTTTTATTTTTATTTAGTTTAGTTTATTAATTTTAGGTTAATTTATTTTAGGTTAGGTTTTTTATTTTAGTTTATTTTTAGGTTTAGGTTTATTTTTTAGTTGATTATTATTTTTATTTTATTTTTAAGGTTTACATTTTATTTTTTATTTTTAAGTTTAGGTTTAGGTTTTTATTTTATTTTTTTAGGTTTAGGTTTTAGGTTTTATTTTAGGTTTATTTTTAGGTTTTATTTTTTAGTTTAGGTTTAGTTTTTTTTTAGTTTTATTTTATTTTATTTAGTTTAGGTTTAGATTTTGGTTTTATGTAATTAAGGTTTAGGTTTAGGTTTTACTTATTTTAGTTTAGTTTATTTTAGTTTAGGTTTAGGTTTATTTTATTTTGTTTATCTTATTTTTATTTTAAGTATAATTTTTTTAGTTTAGGGTTTATGTTTTAGTTATTATTTAATTTTAGGTTATTTTTTAGATTTTGGTTTCTAATTAGTTTTTATTTCATTTCATTTTAGGTTTATTTTTAGATTATTTTATTTTTATATAATGTTTAGTGTTTATTTTATTTAATTTCTTATTTTTAGGTTTATTTTATTATTTTGTTTAGTTTAGGTTTTTATATATATTATTTTAGTTTCTTTTTATTTTATTTTATTTTATTTTAGGTTTAGGTTTAGGTTTTAGTTTATATTTATTTTTTTTAATTTTATTTAGGTTAAGCTTTTATTTTATAATTTTATTTTATTTTAATTTGTATATTATTTAGGTTTAGGTTTATTTATTTATTTTATTTTTAAGTTCTATTTAGTACAGGTTTATGTTTTTAGGGTTTAGGGTTTTGGGTTTAAGGTTTCAGAGTTTTGGGTTTTAGGGTTTAGGGTGTAGGGTTAGCATTTAGGGTTAATGGTTTAGGATTTAGTGTTTAGGCTTTAGGGTTTAGAATTTTTTAGGATTAGGTTTAGGGTTAACAGGGTTATATTCTCTGGGGTTTATGGTTTAGGTTTAGGGTTTAGGATCAGGTTTTTTTTTAGGGTTTAGGTTTATAGTTTAGGGTTTAGGTTTAAGATTTAAGGTTTAGAGTTTAGGTTTAGGGTTTTAGGGTTATTTGGGGTTTAGGGCTTTAAGGTTTAGGTTTTATTTAGGGTTTAGGTTTTTTTTGGGGTTTAGGGTTTAGGGTTTTGGTTTAGGTTTTGGGTTTAGGTTAGGGTTTTTTATTTTATTTTTATTTTTTTATTTTAAATTAAGTAAACTCTTAGGTTTAAGTTTTTAGTTTATTTATTTATTCTAGCATTTAATTTTTTTATTTAGGTTTAATTATTTTTATTTTTTATTTAGTTTATTTATTTTAGGTTAATTTATTTTAGTTTAGTTTTATTTTATTTTATTTTAAGTTTAGGTTTAGCATTAGCTTTATTTTTTTTTAGTTTTTTGTTTTATTTTTATTTTATTTTAGGTTTAGGTTTTTTTATTTCTTTTTAGGTTTAGATTTTTATTTATTTCTTTAGGTTTAGGTTTAGGTTTTATTTTACATTTTTTTAGGTTTATTTTTAATTTAGGTTCGTTTATTTTTAGTTCATTTATATTTAGGGTTTAGGTTTAGGTTTAGTTTATTTTATGTTTAGGTTTAAGTTTATTTATTTTAGTTTAATTATTTTAGGCTTGTTATTTTTCTCAATTTAGGTTTAGGTTTTATTTTTATTTATTTATAGGTTTTATTTTTACATTTATTTTTTAGGTTTTTGGTTTTTATTTAATTTTTATTTTATTTTAGGTTTATTTCTTTTTTATTTTAGGTTTAATTTTTATTTTATTTAGGTTTTTTATTTTTTTTGTTTAGTTTAGGTTTTTATTTATTTTATTTTAGTTTAGTTTTTATTTTTTTTTATTTTTTTCATTTTAGGCTTAGGTATAGGTTTAGGTTATAGTTTATGTTTTTATTTTTTATTATTTTTTATTTATTTCAATTTTTTATCTATTTATTTAGGTTTTATTTAGTTTAGGTTTAGGTTATTAGCTTTTTAGGGTTTAGGGTTTATAGTTTAAGGTTTAGGGTTTAGGGTTTAGGGTTTGGGGTTTAGGGTTTAGGATTTAGGGTTTCTTCTTGGGTTTATTTTTTTAGTTTATTTAGGGTTTAGGTTATGGTTTAGAGTTTTTGGGTTTAGGATTTAGGGTTTAGGGTTTTTAGGGTTTAGGGTTTAGCGTTAAGGGTTATGTTTAGGGTTCAATTTTTAGTTTAGGGTTTAGGATTTTTGGTTTTTTGGTTTTTTTAATAGAGAACAAATTCAGATTCGATATTTCTTCATTTAATTTCATTAACCAACTAACACACCAAGTTTTCAAAGTTTATGACATAGATAAGAAATGGGCATGCATAGAAAATCAAAACCTTAGATAGCTATCTACTCTAAAGACATAGTTCCATTTTATGGTATGGTTCTTTAACTTTCTACTTTTAGAACCACCACGGCCTCTTGTAGCATGATCCATCATCATATCCCGATCTCTCCCTCACCACCACCATGGTTGTAACCTCAGTAGCTCCTACCATAACCACCAGCTGCCACCACCTCCATATCCACCAACACCTCTAGATCCCCACCTCCACTTTAATTCACCTTTCTTATCTAGAGCCTAGTTGACGGTGATGTTCTTGCCGTCAAGGTTCTATCCATTCTTAGGGTTTAGGTTTATTATTTTTTAGGGTTTAAGTTTATATTATTAATTTATTTAGGTACTTTAGGTTTAGTTTTAGGGTTTGGGTTTTAGCATTTGGGTTTAGGGTTTAGAGTTAATTTAGGGTTTAGGGTTTAGGCTTTGGGGTTTTTAGGGTTGAGGTTTTTAGTTTTTAATGGTTTAGTTGGTATTATGGTTTAGGGTTTAAGGTTTATGGTTTATGGTTAGGGTTTAGGGTTTAAGGTTTAGGGTTTAGGGTTTAAGGTTAGGGTTTAGTGTTTAGGGTTTAGGGTTAGTTTAGGGTTTATGGTTTGGGGTTTAAGGTTGTAGGTTTCGGGTTTAGGGTTTAGGGTTTAGGGCCTAGTTTAGGGTTTAGGGTTTTTTATTTAAAAAAATTAAGTAAATAGATAAGTTTACATTTGTTTAGATTATTTAGTTTATTTTTTATTTATTTTAGTATTTTTTATTTTTTATTTTTATTTAGTTTAGTTTATTTACTTTAAGTTAATTTATTTTAGTTTAGGTTTTTTTTTTGTTTTTTTTAAGTTTTAGATTTTTATTTTAGGTTTATTTTTAGGTTTTATTTTTTTTGTTTATTTTTAGGTTTTATTTTTTTAGTTTATGTTAAGGTTTATTTTTAGATTATTTTACTTTATTTAGTTTAGGTTTAGGTTAAAGTTTAGGCTTAGGTTTTATTTATTTTAGTTTAGTTTATTTTAGTTTAGGTTTGGATTTATTTTTTATTTATTTTAGGTTTAGGTTCTATTTTTAGATTTAGAGTTTTAGGGTTTAATGTTTATGGTTTAATGTTTAGCATTTAGGGTTTAAGGTTTAGGGTTTATAGGGTTTATGGTTTAGGGTTTTGGTTTTAGGTTCAAGGTTTTGGTTTTAGTTTAGGGTTTTGGGGTTTTTGGTTATTTTTTTATTCAAGAATAAATTTAGATTCAATATTTCTTTTTTTTATTTCATCAACCAAGTAACACACAAAGTTTTCTAAGACACAAGCGACGACATAGTTCAATAATGAGCACACATAGAGCAAATCAAAAACCCTAGATAACTAGAACCTTCTATTGTAAAGACAGTTCCATAAACAGGTTTGGTGGTTCTTTAGTTTTTAGTTCCTAAAAGAACCTCCCGCCTCTCAGTAGTGGGATCCACCATCATATCCTCGATCTCCCTCATACCACCACACACTTGTCACAATTCCATATGTTTTTTAATTTATTTATTTTTATGTTTCATTTAGGTTTTTAGGTTTTTATGTTTTTAGGTTTTTATGTTTTTATGTTTTTAGTGTTTAGGGTTTAGTTTTTAGGGTTTAGGGTATTGAGGTTTAGGGCTTAGGGTTTAGAGATTAGCGTTTGGGGTTGTAGGTTTTAGGGTTAAGGGTTTAGGGTTTAGGGTTTAGTTTTTAGGATTTTTAGTGTTTATGGTTTATGGTTAGCTTTGGGTTTAGGTTTTTTTTAAAAAAAAAAATTAAATAAACTGGTAGGTTTAGGTTTATTTAGTTTATTTATTTTAGTTTCTTTTATTTTTAATTTTTATTTATGTTTACTTTTTATTTTTATTTAGTTTAGTTTAATTATTTTAGGTTTATTTACTTTAGTATATTTTTTAGGTTTAGGTTTATTTTTTAGTTGAGTTTTATTTTTATTTTATTTTGTAGGTTTAGGTTTCATTTTTTATTTTTTAGGTTTATGTTTAGGTTTTTATTTTATTTTTTTAGGTTTAGGTTTTATTTTATTATTTTAGGTTTTATTTTTTAATATAGGTTTAGGTTTATTTTTAGTTTATTTAATTTTCTTTAATTTAGGTTTAGGTTTAGGTTTACTTTAATTTAGGTCTAGCCTTATGTTTTATATATTTTAGTTTAGGTTTAGGTTTATTTTATTTTAGTTTTCTTTTAGATTTAGGTTTTTTTTGTTTGCTTATGGTTTAGGTTTCATTTTTTATTGACTTTTAGGTTTCATTTTTGGGTTTATTTTTTTTAGGTTTAGGCTTTTATTTAGTTTTTATTTTATTTTTTATGTTTATTTTATTTTTATTTTAGATTTAGTGTTTATTTTATTTAGGTTTTTTATTCTTAGGTTTATTTTATATTAAAGTTTTATTTATGTTATTAATTATTTTATTTTAGTTTCTTTTATTTTAATTTTAGGTTTATGTTTAAGTTTTAGTTTAGGTTTTTTTTTACTTTTTAATTTTATTTAGGTTTAAGTTTTTTTATTTATTTTATTTTTAGGATTTATTTAGTTTAGGTTTAGGTTTTTAAGGTATAGGGTTTAGGGTTTAGGGTTTAGGGTTTTTGGGTTTAGGGTTTTTGGGTTTAGGGTTTAGTGTTTAGGGTGAGGGTTTAGCGTTTACGGTTTTTTTGGATGCTAAGTTCTCTAGGACACAAGCGATGACATAAATAAAAAATGAGTATGCATAGAGGAAATCAAAAACCCTAGATTACTAAAGTCATCTCTTCTGTAAAGATAGTTCCATAAGCAATAGATAGGATAGGGTTTCTTTTCTCTAATTACCATAAGAACCACCAGACCACTAGTAGCGGGTTTTCATGAACTCTTTCTCCACCACCACCATTCATAGGGTTTAGGTTTAGGTTTAGGCGTATGAGGTTTTTGGGTTTAGGTTTATTTTTTAATTTATTTAGTTAGTTTTGGTTTAGGTTTAGGGTTTGCGGCATAGGGTTTAGGGTTTAGGGTTTAGGGTTAGGGTTTAGGGTTTAGGGTTTAGCATTTAAGGTTTTATGGTTTGGGGTTTATGGTTGGGGTTTAGGCTTTAGGGTTTTTTTGAGTTTAGGGCTTAGGGTTTAAGGTTATAGTTTTAGGGTTTAAGATTTACAGTTTAGGGTTTAGGGTTTAGGGATTATTTTTTTAAAGAAAAAAAATTAAGTAAACCGATAGGTTTAAGTTTATTTAGTTTAGTTTTATTTATTTTAGTTTATTTTATTTTATATTTCTATTTAGGTTTATTTTTAAATTTTATTTAGCTTAGTTTATTTATTTTAGTTTAGGTTTTTTATTTTAGTTTATTTTTTAGGTTTAGGTTTAGGTGTAGGTTTACCTTTTAGTTGAGTTTTATTTTTATTTTATTTTTTAGGTTTAGGTTTTATTTTTTATTTTTAGGTTTAGGTTTAGGTTTTTATTTTATTTTTTTATTTTATTTTTAGGATTTATTTTTTAATTTAGGTTTAGGTTTATTTTTAGTTTATTTTATTTTATTTAGTTTAGGTTTAAGTTTAGGTTTAGTTTATTTTAAGATTAGGTTTAGGTTTTATTTATTTTAGTTTAGTTTATTTTGGTTTAGGATTAGGTTTATTTTCTTTTGTTTATTTTATTTTTATTTTAGGTTCTGGTTTTTTTATTAGTTTAGGGTTTATGTTTTATTTTTTATTTATTTTTAGGCTTAATTTTAGGGTTTAAGTTTTTAATTAGTTTTTATTTTATTTTATTTTATTTTATTTTAGGATTAATTTATATTTATTTTACATTTAGCTTTTATTTTATTTACGTTTTTTATTCTTAGGTTTATTTTACTTTTTTAGTTTAGTTTAGGTTTTATTTATTTATTTTTAGTTTATTTTTTGTTTATTTTATTTTATTTTAAGGTTTATGTTTTTTTTTTATTAAGGTTTAAGTTTATTTATTTATTTTATTTTATGTTTTATTTAGTTTAGGTTTAGGTTTTTAAATTTATAGGGTTTAGGGCTTATGGTTTTAGGTTTAGGGTTTAGTGTTTAGGGTTTTAGGATTTTAGGGATTAGGGTTTATGGATAGGGTTTAGGGTTTAGGGTTTAGTGCTTAAGCTTTAGGGTTTAGGGTTTTTAGGGTTTAAGGTTTAGGGTTTAGGGTTTAGAGTTTAGGGTTTAGGCTTCAGAGGTTTAGGGTTTTTAGGGTTTAGGTTTTAAGGTTTATGGTTTTAAGATTTAGGGTTTAAAGCTTAGGGTTAGGGTTTAAGGTTAGCTTAGGGTTTAGGGTTTAGGGTTTAAGGTTTAGGGTTTAGGGTTTTTTAGTTTTTAGGGTTTAGGGTTTAAAGTTAAAAGTTATAGGTTTAGGGTTTAGGGTTTAAAGTTGTAGGTTTAGGGTTTAGGGTTTTAAAAAAGTAATAGGTTTAGGTTTATTTAGTTTATTTAGTTTATTTTATTAATTTTATTTATTTTATTTTTTATTTTTATTTTGGTTTATTTTTCTATTTAGTTTAGTTTATTTATTTTTGGTTTTTTTATTTTAGTTTATTTTTTTAGGTTTAGGTTTATGTTTATTTTTTAGTTTAGTTTTATTTTTATTTTATTTTTTATGTTTATGTTTTATTTTTTATTTTTAGGTTTAGGTTTAGGTTTTAGACTTTTATTTTAGGTTTATTTAGGTTTTTTTTTAAGTTTAGGTTTAGGTTTATTTTTAGTTTATTTTATTTTACTTAGTTAAGGATTTAGGTTTAGTTTATTTTTGGTTTAGGTTTTATTTATATTAGTTTAATTTATTTTAGGTTAGGTTTATGTTTATTTTATTTTGTTTATTTTAGGTTTGGGTTTTTTATTTATTTTTAGGTTTTATTTTTAGGTTTAGGTTTTTATTTAATTTTTATTTTATTTAGGATTTTCTATCACCATCCTTCAAGATCTTTGATGGCAGTGGGAACCCAAGAAAACACATTGCACAATTTAGAGTCGGCTGTTGTAACACAGGTTGGTGCAATGCACTCCTCTTCCACCTTTTTAGCTACATTAGGTGTTGCATTTGATTGGTATCTTAACTACAGTTCGGTGAAGCCTTTTCGAGTGAGATTATAGGCGACCTCATTATAGAAAGCAAGCAGTCCCTTATTTGACTACCGGGTGGCAACCGAGCATGAAATGAACCAATGTCCGACAAACATGCCTTTGAGATTCTTCTCAATAATATCCAATAGATCGCTTTTACCATCAAAACATTCGAGAAATTAATAGATAAGGTGGCTAGTTTACAAGAGGAAGCCAAATAGTTTCACTTTTTCGACCAATCATCTAGGCCAAGCTAAAGAAGGTGTTTGAGAAGAAGCCAAGGAAAGTTGTGTCAGTGGATAGATGGAAATAGCTAACCAGAGTTTAGTATGAGAGACTACGAGCTTAGCAACCTCCTTGCCTCTTCTTCCACCACCACCTCAAATATCGTCTTGACCGTAGTAACATAATGACCATTTCCACCACCTCGGTAGCCTACCCACCAGCGGTATTCATATCCATTGCCAAGTAGCTACTTTCCACCTACTCTTGCCGATAGATTGAATAAGCCATATTCATTCTAGAGGGAGGAAGTTAGGAATATCTTTAAGAATATCTTAAGGAAACATGACTTTTAGTTACTAGGCACAGTAGGGAGGAAGTGGGCAAGGTGATCCTAGCTATTACAGCATGTTAGGCCATGTCTTAGAGGATTGTATCACTTTTGGGACTAGAGCACAACTATAAGTTATGAGCCATAGTTATCCCTAAGGAACACTTATTAGAACAACCATCCAGCTCTATTAGAGTAATCCTTAGGGATACCTACGATCTTCTTAGGACCAAAGAACATTAGGATATCTCCCTATTCCAAACCTCTAAGAAGATCATTTCTAAGATAAAGAAGCTTTCCTTTCAGGTGCCTGAAGTAGACCAAACCTCAAACACAAAGGAAGGTTTGCTAGTTACAAAGGATAACTCAGGGAGGGTGACCCCAGTAGTAGTAGCTAGGGATAGTCAGCCCTCCACCATTACTACCACCTCTTATAGCTCCTCTTCTCTTTGGTAGCATTGTATCTAGGGATAAGTGACTAAGTCCCTTACTCTGCTTACTTTATTTGATTTCTATTATATACCTCCACCCAAAAAGAAATTAATGAAGAAAGTTGATTCTACTTATATATTGTTTAATTCTAATGCTCTCGATTTTTTTCCTATTGAAAGCTCTCAGTCTAAATAAAAATAATCTAGTTTTGATCCATTATTTTTTTAGGTTTAGAGTATCCTTCTCTAAATCAATCGTTCACCTCTTGAGATTGACTTGGAGTCAACTGACTTGGAGGATCCCATAAGAGAAGCTGTAGGTATGCTTGATGAGAAGGTAGAAGTTTCCACAAGCTCATCATTCTAAGAAGACACAAAAGTCAACCTACACAGTGGCAGAGTTTTATCTCCCACGGTAACACCTCATGATAAGGGTAAGCATGCCATTGGTTCTAGTAAGCAGATAGCCCCTCCATAGGATGGTCCACCCATGGATATACTTGTGGAGGAACAAGCCAGAGTTGATTACAATGTCCTAGCCCACCTTAGAAAGTTTCTGACTAAGTTAAGCATATATGATGCCATTATCTTATTCAAAGAGATGAAATCTCTAATTAGGGCCTTACTTGATCTAGAGATATGCTTAGCTTGAGCTACTAAGAGGAGGCATGCCCTGGAAGGATCTTAAAGTTACATTGTGATGAAGACTTACTAGGGGCGGCACAACCACCTCTTTACATTATAGTGGATGTTGGCGGATCAGTATCTAGAGTTTTGGTTGACCCAAGTGTCTCAGTCAATAATATGAGTCTAAGAACCCTTGCCTACTTGAGGATTGACATCTCCAAACTCTAGAAAGAAAGGATGAAGCTAAGAGGATTCAATGAACAAGGTGAGAAGGCCTTTGTGGTGTTTATTTTTAGATGCATGGTTGGGGGCACTTTTGAGGTACAATATTAGGTATGATGTACTATCTCAAAGATAGAAGCATCACCTACAATGGACCTAATCATGTAATAAAGACTCCTAAGGCATGATGGGTCTTCGAATGTACTTGAGATTTTTCTCCTACTTTAAATGGACTAATAAAGTAAGGTTTATATTAAACCAAGTTCTTAAGTTCCCTATGGACCTCCATAGTTAATTACATCTTAAGAAATGAAATTTCCTAAGAATACTCTCGATTAAAATAAATAATTATCATCTCTAAAGATTTTAAGGTTAGACTATCAAAAGATTGGTTGTATTTGGAAAATCAATTGGGAGAAGACTTATTTTTGGAATCCAAATGAAATAAGTAAGAAATGCTCATGATACTAGGAAGCCTAGTGAACAATCCAATCTATCTTTATTAAACACCTAAAGATGTACCCCATGATTTAATTAATTAAGGTCTCATGTGATTATGATTTCAATTTGATTAAGTGATTTAATTGGTTAAATATTAATTAATTTTATTTTAAAAAGGGTGAAATGAACTTAGGTAAAGGGGTCCCAACCTATTCCTTACGTCACTTCTGAACAATGATTAATGAACTTAATTAACTAATTTATTACTATTAATGGGATTAATTAATCATTAATTAAATTAAAAGAGTATTTATTATTTAATTAGTCAATTTTCCTTATTAAGTGAGCAATAAATCCAAAGAAAATCATGAGAGGCAAAGGTCATCCCATTAAATTAACCCACAAAATTTGGGATTAATTGCTCAAGTAATTAAGAAAAAATTAAGCTAATTAATTTTGTAATTAAACCATAATTACTATTCAAAATTTTATAAGATCATTTTTAATTAATTCTCCTCTAAAATACCTTTTAAATTGGTATTTATTTGCATTTCTTTGATTTCTCTATGATTTTTTTTATGATTTTTAGAAGTTTTGGACTTTAAAAATATTTAATTAAGCCTAATTAAAACTAATCCTATTGGCCGTGATATTAATTGCATTTTTTGATTGAGGAATGAGCTTTGGAGCCTAGGGAATGGCTCTAGCGGCTCGTCTTGGGTAGCGAGGGCTCTGAGGAATGATTTTTGTGTGTGTTTGAGTAGAAACGAGGGGTTATATACCCTCATTCATCTTGATTGGATGGTAGGATCGGGTTTGGCTTCTACTAACAGTCCAGCCATCTTAAGGAGTCATGGGTGGTAAGGAAGAGGTGAGTTGGCTCGGCTTGGTTGGTTGAAGGTGTGGAGGTGGCCGCTAAGGAGGAATCATGGGTGTCCTATGGGTTTCAAATGCTCCAATGGGGAGGGTAAGGTGATTTCAACTCTCATGGCATGGCCGACCCAACCACCCCTTGGGTCAGGTTGGGTAGTGTCCTTGGTGCCTAAGTGGACCATTGGGAGAGTACCAAATGGCCAGGGAATGGAAATGAGCACTTATATGGGTGATTTCTCTCATATGATGCCCTTGACCCAAGGATAGAATAATCATTTGGCATTGGATTTGATTTGGGTAGATTTGAAATGAGCCAAAAGTGGGTTAGCCCAAATTTCAAGTCAATTGGAGTTGATTTGGTTAGGTTTGGCTCAATTTGACTCATTTAGGTCAAATTGGGTTAGGTTGGGTCATGTTGACCAATTACAAAAATTGGGTCAAATCAAGGGTTAGGCCAAGTTCATATGATCATTTGAGATGTTTTTGTTCAATTGGTTTGGTTTAGTTTGGCTTAGATTTGATTTTAGCTTATTTCATTTGGGTCAAATGGGTTAAGTTGACCAAATTGACCAAATTGGTCAAATTGGCTTGGGTTGGGTGTTGGTTTGAGTTTAGTTGACCAATTGAAGATGATTGTAAGCTTTGGTTTCAATTAATTTGGAATTGGTTTTGATTTCAGCTAGCTTGAACCTTTATGTCAATTTTGGCTAAGTTGGTCAATTGGGTTCAATTGGGTCCAATCATGGCTTTAGTCAAGTTCAACAAACAATTTGGAATGAACTTGAGGCATTGGTTGCAACCAATTTAGTTTATATTTTGATTTGAAAAAATTTAGTCTTTTAGATCAATTTGGGTCAACTTGGGTCAAGAGGGCCAATTGGGGTTAGTTTGACTCAATTGAAGGTCAAATCATATTCAAATATTTATTTTGACTTGGTATGAATCATTTGTTTCAAGGGATTTGGCTTAGGTTGCAATTTGGCTAGTTTGGGTTCATATAGGTTAAGGGGTTGACTTGGTCAAATGACCAAGTTGACTTGGTTTGACCCAATTTGATATAATTAATCAACCTAGGGTGACCAATAATCATGATGGGAGGTTTTGATTGGCTTGGTTCAATCCAATTTGGGTAGGATTAGAACTTGGCTCAAATAGGTCAAATTGGCCACTTTGGGTCAAGTGGACCAATTAGGTTTAGTTGTCTTGATTTTGAATTGAATTTGATTTAGTTGAGTTTATATATGGATTTGGTATTGATATATAAATTCAATTACAATTGGCTTGGGTCCAAATAGGTTTTGGTTCATTTAAACATTTCAAGTCAAAAGGGTTAAGTTGGGTTTGACTTGGGTTGATTTTGGTTTGGCTTGACGATTGTATATTTCATTTATATTTGTTAATATTATTGAAGGTATGATTGATACATGAGAAAATCAATTGAATTTGGGTTTTGGAATGAAGGGATTGGGTAAGTCCATGTAGTTGGGTCATGTGGCTTAGGTTTGGATTTTGATTTGGTTTGATTTAGTTCTAATGATTTAAATGTATATTTCATTTAAATTCTTGAAGATGATTAAAAATATGATTGATTTGTGAGAAAATCAATTGAGTTTGACTTGATATGGATTAAGATTTGGCAAAGTCCATGGGATAGGTCATACGACTAAGGAAGGGTTTTGATTTAATTTGATTTAGTTTTGATCATTTGAATGTAGATTTGATTTATATTTAGGATGATGTTTGAAGAAATAAATTGATTATGAAGAAATCAATTGATTTTGGATTGATTTGGATTAAGATTTTGCTAAGTCCATGGGACAGATCATTTGGCTTAGGAAGGGTTTCAAGTTTGGATTTGATCATGGGCTTCAATCATCTAGTTTTGAAATTTGGGTTTGGATTTGGATTTGAATTTGATGTTTGAATTGAACTTGAGGTTTGGTTTGAGAAGGTAAACATGGATTGGATTTTGGTTGTAGGGTAGGTGAATTATCCTAATGCCTAAGGCATAACCTAATCCTATGGTTAACCTTATAAGTCTTTAGGCTTAGGTTAAGTGTATACCTAATTGTTAGAAGTGTCTTATGATTAGGGAAGTCTTCGTGTCTAGAAGACTCTAAGTCTAAGATTGAATCTAAAGTCCAAAAGTGAGGTCACAGTCTTGGCTTAGGCTCCATAGTGTTGCCATTGGAAATAGATGGAAGCTGAAGCTAAGTTTAACATTATAGACTTGGATACATCTTTCAATTCTTTGCTTGGGAGATGATGGATACATGAGAACAACATAGTTTCATCCTCTACATGAGTGTATGAAGTTCATGAGATGTGGGATCATCTCTGTCAAGGAGATCTCAAGCCATTTATAGTTCATGACATATATGAGGATCGTCTTACTACCTCCCTCAAAATCAACAAGTATATTCTCGTGAACTTTGCTAAAGTTTAAAAATAAAAGGAAAATAAAAATAAAAAGAAAAAAACTTAAAGAAAAACAAAAGAAAAGAGAAAATGAAAACAAAAATTAAAAGGGGGCGAAAATAGACTTGGAGGAGGAAGTGGAGCCTAACATTAAATTTCAATTATAGTTTGTTACTCCATTCGAACATATGGATAGGACAACCTGACCTCCACCAGGCATAGGAAGAGGCTAGTTCAGAGGTAGTCTCAGGGGTGGAAAACCTTTTAATTGGTCGCCCAATAGAAGATATGTCTAGCTACCAAACACTATCCATATATCGTAGAATCTAGTTCATAAGATGAGTCTTATATGGTTAGCTCAGCTCTTCTCGATAGTAGATTCCCTTGGAGGTGACACTTGAGCTAGATAACAATGAAGAAGGCTCCAAAGCATAAGTGTATCCAAGTCTATATGTGAAGCAGTTAGGCATTAGTTGGAGCTTACTTTCCCCATCAAAAAGCTAAGGGTTTCATAGTTAAGGAAGCCCCTAAGTCATCCACAGGTGTGAAGATAGAGGTTCTTTTTGGGAGGATCATCCTTAAGTCAGGAAGTTGATGTAGAACTTGAGGATGATTCATATAAAGATTTAATATAATTATGTTTTGATTAGTACTTTCCTTGTGTTCATAATTTACCAAAGAAAGAGTTAATCCCACATATTTGGTCAAAGCACAAGTTAGACTACTTCGGAGAATATGGAAGAACAAATGCAAAAGCTCTCAATCAAGACCACAACTAGGTTTCGATACAATGGGTCCAGTCGATGATGATAATTACAGCTTAGACATTACCAATCATTTGGAATCTGATTGGTTCTTTTTAAATCACATTAAGTCATATGAGGTGATGTGCTTAGATACTTTAGATGATCTAGTTTATTTTGAAGTCAAATATGCACCACTAGAGTTCGAAGAAGAGATCAAGTCAACCATATACAAGCTCAAGGAAATCAACTTAGGAACTAAAGAAGATCCACACCCGACATACATCAGTTCTTTGTTGAATGAAATTGAAACCAATGACTTAGTTAAGCTATTGACTAAGTTTAAGGGCTGCTTTGCATGGAGTTATGAAGAGG
Source organism: Cymbidium sinense (assembly GCA_021442155.1). Classification (NCBI taxonomy): domain Eukaryota; kingdom Viridiplantae; phylum Streptophyta; class Magnoliopsida; order Asparagales; family Orchidaceae; genus Cymbidium; species Cymbidium sinense. The sequence continues at coordinate 141,864,277 of CM038224.1, read as the reverse complement.
TGCTTTGATTGGCTCGATGTGATCCATAAACTAGTAATACTACTTAATCCTATCAAGCAAGCTCCTAGGCGATTAAACATAGAACAACAAGTCATTTATGAAGTCAAGAAATTGATCGATCTTTGGCTTCATCCAGAAGAAAAATACCCTACACAGTTGTGATCATCCCAATTGAGATAAATAATGGACAAATTCACATATGTGTCAATTTTTGAGATTTAAATAAGGCATGTCCAAAAGATGAATTCCATTACCAATGTCAGAGCTAATGGTGAACATTGTCTCATCTCATGCAATCTTCTCTTTCATGGATGGCTCATCTAGATATAACCAAATAAAGATGGCCCCTAAAGATAAAAGAAATATTACTTTTAGAACCCCGATCGAAATCTATTGCTATAAGGTCATGCCTTTCAGCCTTAGAAATGACGATGCCTTATACTAGTGAGCTACGACTTGAGTCTTCCACAAACTCATTCATCATCAAGTCGAGTGCTATGTCGATGATCTCATGGTCAAAAGTAGTGAAAAGAAAGACCATCTCTTTGACTTGAGAGTAGTTTTCGAATAGTTAATACAATATAACCTCAAAATGAACCCCCAGAAGTATGCATTTATAAGATTCCTCTAGGAGAGAACACCATAGCATATGCTTTAGCCAAGCTTGCTAAAGAGTTGGGATGTCTGGAGGATGAGTCCATATCAATACCTAAACCACACAACATTCTACATCCTACATTGGCCTCGTGGCCATTCAAGTGTTGGGATACCGACATAGTGGGTCCAATTGATCCTCATTCTTCCAAGGGTCATCAATTCATCTTAGCATTTTTTTTCGGATGGCCAAAGGTAGTTCTTCTCAAAGAGGTAACAGCTCAGCATGTGCTCTAATTTTTTAAAAACTATATCGTATATAGGTTCAGAGTGACTCGATGAATTATATCTAATAATGGTACTACATTTAAGAGCACTAAGATCAACAACTTTTCCTAGAGACACAGCATACATTGGAGATATTCTACCATCGGCTACCAGAGGGAAAATGGCTTAGAAGAAGCCTTCAATAAAACTCTCATCCAAATACTAAATAAGACACTCAACAATAATAATCGACAGTGGCATGAGCAGTTAATTGAAGCCTTGTGGGCCTACTGCACAACATATAGAACTCCAACTCAGTCTACTCCTTTCTCCATAGTGTATGTGTCCGAAGTGGATCTACCATTAGAAGTTTGATTTTCATCACTAAGGATAGTTGTGGGTAGAAAGATCACATTAGAGCAGAACACCAAATTATAGTTAGAAGAGCTCGAAGGTTTGGAGGAGAGATACCTGTGGGCATGCCAAAACATCGAGTTGTACAAAGCTAAAATGAATCAAGCTCACAACAAGTTTGTCTGTCCTAGAGCTTTTCAAGTAGGAGAGCTTATTTTAGTTCTAAAAAGACTAATTATTGCTCAACATAAGATGGGAGGTTTGAACCCACTTGGGAAGGCCCTTTTACTTTAGAGAAGGCCTACCTAGGAGGATCTTATCAACTTATTAATCATAGGATATAGCACCCAATGCTTCCAATCAACAGGCTCAACTTAAAGAAATATTATAAATCATGTTTGAAAATAATTATCATCAATAAAAATTTCATTTTGAATTCAATCTCTTACATCTTGAAAGAATTCCTGTTTGCGAATCTACCATGATGTGTTTAAGGTAGGTGTCAGAAACCTAAGTGGCATACTATCCTTCATCAACATAACACAAACACTAACTACACACAAACATATAAAATAAACACATATCTTTTATCTCGGGCTACTCTAAGTTGAGATAACGCTGCAACGACACTCACTTAGTAGCTGCTCTAGGTCAGGCTGATGTGCTACCCTATTAGTGTGTCACCCCAGTGGTATTCTTGCTTTTGAAGATGTAAGTCTGCTACACTTTTCTTCCTTACTTGGCCACTGTGCACTGATGAGGGCCTTGTTAGTTTGGTAGGCCTTAATGCGTGGCCAGTAAGCTACCTCATGTTGGCTTCATTTAAGAGGATGTGAATCTGCTATGCTTTCTTCATGGATTAGCCTTCGTGCACTGACTGGGTCAAGTATATTTGAGGTTTAGGATAAGCCCCTTAGTGGTTCTTTCCCTCTTGATTGCTTCAAGTCTGGGTCCATTCCTTCCTTGGGGCTCCCTGCTTAGTAGTCGCTTTAGGTTAGATAGTATGTGTCCCGTTGATAACAAACTATCCCGATGAAGGTACAATGGTAAGGAAATCATTATCATCATTAGTAAGAAAAGAAGGAATCAAGTGCAATTGATAAATATCTTCATAAGAGCAATTCTTATTAAGCATATTTTTGAAGTAATTAATAACTGATTCCTTAATATCATTATTCTCCATAATCCAATCTCCGTCATCATTTTTAATTTTTTTGAATATTATTTAAAGCTCTCTTTTTATTAACCAAAGCATGGAAATATTTAGTATTCCTGTCACCATCCGTAATATGTTTACTTACAGCTTTTTGGTGTTAATAAGACTCTTCCATATTTCGGAAGTTAATAAGTTTATCATTTCCCTCAGTCAAATCTGTAATCTTAGAAGGATCAAACATAACAGATACTTCAAGATCATAAACCAATTTTTCATATTTTTAATATTAGCTAAAGGTTTTAAATGTATGTTCCTCTAGCCCAAATTTTGTTTAAGTCTTTCAAGTTTAAACCAAGTCTACTCATCCCCATAATCAAATTATCAAAATGTAAAGGAGATTTCCAATTATTAGCCACAACATTAAAAAAATCATTATGCTGAATCCACATGTTTTGAAATCTAAAAGGAGAGGGTTTTCTTAGTCTATTAGAATTATCTATAATAGAAACCAAAAGAGGGGCATGATCTGACAAGTTCTGTTTAAATGGTCAACAGATGTAATAGGCCATTAAGTAATCCAATGAGTATTAAAAAAATTTAGTCCAACATTTTCCAAAGTATAGAGTTTTGCCAAGTATAGTTAGAGCCTTTAAAGCCAATATCAATCAAATTACAATTAAGGATCATATTGGAGAAATCTTCCATGGAATGAATATTAGGAGAGCAACCACCACTTTGTTCAAAAGAGAACAAAATGGTGTTGAAATCACCACCAATAAACCAAGGTTTGTTGACAGAGGTAGCAAAATTCCTTAAATTATCCCAAACAATATTTCTACTAGATCTATAACAAGATGCATATACAAAAGAGCCCAAAACATAATATTCACCATAAGATATTTAAGCATTGGCAACTTGATGAAAGTCATCAAGAATAGAGACCTCAATGAAATTATTCCAAAAACACCAAATCTTATTACAAACATTAGAGAAAAATTTATTGAAAACCATCATTGTAGCAACATGATTAATTATATTAGCATGAATAAGAGGCTCCAAAACTATAAGAAGAGAAATATTATGAATGTGACAAAGATTTATAATACGATTACAAATAGAGAGGGCACCAATCCCTCTAACATTCTGAACAAGAAAATTAAACAAAAGGTAAATGAAAAAGGGGGGTTAAGCAAAGGTTAATTAAGAGAGGAGTGAGAGGCCACAATAGATCTAGTGTTTTTGGACAATTTGGGAAGGGAATTTTTAACATTTTTTTTAGCATGATAAGTTTGGAAGCCATTTTGTTTTCCTATAGAGTCATCACCCAAGTAAGATTTAGTAACATTGGTCATAGATTTAGAAGAAATCTCCAAGTGTTTGGAGGGGAGTTCACTTTCTTCTAAATCCATATTTAGTTAAAAAGTAGGATTAACTTGAATATCAAGATTAGAAATGAGAGATGGTGATAATTTAGAACCGTTTAAAGAACAACTGGTAAAATCCAGATCAAAAATGTTTTCAGCATGCTTGACATCATTTAAATCCTCATTAAAAGCTTTATTTTCATCAATCAAAGCCAGCATAGATGTAGGAATAGAAACAAATGAAATAGAATCGTCTTCTAATAACTTAGAGAATTTATTATTCTCAGCATTAGAAATATTTAAATTCAATGAAGGAATAAGAGGTAAATCATCCTTCCCATTTTGAATAATTATTACCAACATTACAAACCAAAATATGTTCAATATTAAAAATATCTAACATCAACCTCTATGAAACTTCATACCATTCTTAGGATCAACTTTTGAACATAAGTAGGAATCAGATTATGGGTAGAGACAACATTTTCTTTAGGAGGAATTCATTTTTTAAGAGAGGATGGAGAATAAAACATTCTGAATTGTCATGATAGTGTATTTTACTATGGGAACAAAAACTGGAAGTTTCTCCAATTCAACCTTTGCGAATACCAATATTTTTCAGAGCCAATCCAAACTTTCTTAGGGTATTTTTAGTTATGTATAATTCCATAAGGATCCAAGCCATAGAAGGGCGAGATCACTCAGTGATCAATTTGCAAAGGCCGACCAAATAAAACTCACAAAAAGCACATGATGGGTAACAAAATAAATGTGCATATTAGGAAGAGATAACCACACATGGATAATAGGAGATTCCTCCTTAATGTCAAAGTGGGGTGACCACTTCAGCAAACACAATTGGAAATTATAGATGAAATAAGACTATGTAAAAAAAACACATGAATAATCTAGATCATTGGAAAGTTGAATCAGGATATGCCAAGAGTCAATAAGACCAATCAAGAAGGCACCCGTAAACTTGATATTATGGAAAAAAAAGTTAGATTTTACCCAAATTGGAATGAGGTAAATCAACTCTACCAACAAGGAAAAATTCAAAGAGTTTTGCCAACTTTTCAACATCTACATCATAGCACATTATGGTCGGCAAACCTCTAAAAGACATCAAAATGAGATTAATTGAATCAATAGAGGGAAAAAGCTTACTAGAGAGTGCTTCCTTAAAAGATTTAGTAGAAGATGGAGCATTAGGGTTGCTAATCCCCAAAATGTTGGATGCCCTAGCTGAAGCATCTATATTTTGAGGTGGAACCCAAGGAATAGAACTCACCAAAGCCATGGTCAATTGTAAAACATCACGCAAATGGCCAGATGCTATTCAGGCCTTTGAAAATGGTCAAAATCGAGCCTGCTATAAAATCCCATTCAGAATACCAAGAGGATTCAAAATGTCAAGAATGAGAGAACACTTATGGGAGGAGGGTTTAGGGTTTAAGGGTTGTAAGTTTAAAGTTTTTTTTATTATTGTTTTCATTTTTTTTAAATTAAGTGAACTGGTAGGTTTAGGTTTATTTAGTTTATTTTTTATTTATTTTAGTTTATTTTATTTTAATTTTAAATTTTATTTAGTTTTGTTTATTAATTTTAGATTTATTTATTTTAGTTTTTTTCTAGGTTTAGGTTTAGGTTTAGGTTTAGGTTAATTTTTCAGTTTAGTTTTATTTTTATTTTATTTTTTATGTTTAGGATTCATTTTTATTTTAGGTTTAGGTTTGGTTATTATTTTAGGTTTATTTTAGGTATTCTTTTTAGTTTAGGTATAGGTTTATTTTAGTTTATTTTATTTAGTTTAGGATTAGGCTTTGGTTTAGTTTATTTTAGGTTTAGGTTTAAGTTTTATTTATTTTAGTTTAGTTTCTCTTTGTTTAGGTTTAGGCTTATTTTATTTTTACTTTAGATTTAGGTTTTTTTAAGTTTAGTGTTTAGGTTTTATTTTTTTATTTATTTCTAGGTTTAGGTTTTTATTTAGTTTTTATTTTATTATATTTTAGGTTTATTTTATTTTTATTTTAGGATTAGTTTTCATTTTATTTAGGTGTTTTTTATTTTTTTAGTTTTGTTTAGGTTTTTATTTATTTTATTTTAGTATTTTATTTTTATTTTATTTTCTTTTTAGGTTTAGGTTTTAGTTTATGTTTTTATTTTATTTTATCTTTTCATTTTATTTTTGTTTAGGTTTTTTAATTATTTTATTTTTTTAGTTTTATTTAATCTTTTAGTTTAGGTTTTAGGTTTTATTTTTTAGTTTAGGTTTAGGTTTATTTTTAGTTTATTTTATTTTATTTAGTTTAGGTTTTAGGTTTAGTTTATTTTAGGTTTAGGTTTATGTTTTATTTATTTTAGTTTAGGTTTAGGTTTATTTTATTTTATTTATTTTAATTTTATTTTAGGTTTAGTTTTTATTTTTAGTTTACGGTTTGGGTTTTATTTTTTTTTTTTTTAGGTTTTATTTTTAGGTTAATTATTTAGGTTTAGGTTTTTATTTACTTTTTATTTAATTTTATTTTAGGTTTATTTTAATTTTATTTTATGCTTAGTTTTTATTTTATTTAGATTTTTATTCTTAGGTTTATTGTATTTTTTAGTTTAGTTTAGGTTTTTATTTATTTTATTTTAGTTTTTTTATTTTATGTTTAGCTGTTTAGGTTTAGTTTAGGCATTTATTTTATTTATTTTCTTTAGGTTTAGGTTTATTTATTTATTTTACTTTTAAGTTTTATTTACTACGTTTAAGTTTTAGGTTTAGGTTTTAGTTTAGGGTTTGTTTAGGTTTAGTGTTTAGGGTTATTAGGGTTTAGGGTTTAGGGTTTAGTCTTGGCTTTAGGTTTAGGGTTTAGGTTTTAGGGTTTAGGGTTAGCAGGGTTTAGGTTTAGTTTGGTTTAAGGTTTAAGTTTATGATTTAGGGTTTTAAGTTTAGGTTTTAGGTTTAAGTTATTTTAGGTTTACAATTTAAGTTTAGGTTTAGTTTAGTGATTAAGGTTAAACTTACAGTTTAGGAGTTTAGGTTTAGTTTAGGTTTAGGGTTTAGGGTTTAGGGTTTAGGGTTTAGGGTTTATCGTTTAGGGTTTAAGGTTTAAGGTTAGTTTAGGGTTTAGGATTTTTTAGGGTTTAGGATTTTTTAGTGTTTAAGGCTAAGGGTTTAGGTTTTAAGGTTATAGGTTTAGGGTTTAGGCTTTAGGCTTTAGGGTTTAGGGTTTAGGATTTAGGGTTTTGGGTTTAGGGTTTAAGGTTTAAGGGTTTTTTTTTTTAAATTTGGTAAACTCGAAGGTTTAGGTTTTCTACTTTAATTAGTTTATTTATTTTTATATAGGTTTATTATTTTTATTTAGTTTATTTTACTTATTTTGGGTTTAATTATTTTAGTTTATGTTTTATATTTAATTTTCTTTTTTTAGTTTAGGTTTAGGGTTTTGTTTATTTTTTGCTATAATTTTATTTTATTTTTAGGGTTTAGGTTTTATTTTTTATTTTTAGGTTTAGGTTTAGGTTTTTATTTTATTTATTTTTATTTAAGTTTTAAGTTTTTTATTTTATGTTTATGTTTTAGTTTTATTTTTTAGTTTAGGTTTAGGTCTATTTTAGTTTGTCTTATTTTATTTAGTTTGGGTCTTAGGTTTACCTTATTATAAGTTTAGGTTTAGGTTTTATTTATTTAAGTTTAATTTATTTTAAATTAGGTTTAGGTTTATTTTATTTTTTTATTTTAGGTTTAAGTTTTTTTTTTTAGTTTAAGGTTTAGGTTTTATATTTATTAATTATTAAATTTATGTTTGGGGTTTAGTTTTTATTTAGTTTTTATTTTATTATATTTTAATTTTATGTTTAGTTTTTATTTTGTTTTTTCTTTTTAGGTTTTTTTATTTATTATAATTTTAGGTTTTATTTTGATTAGGTTTAGGTTTTTAGCCTTTTAGGGTTTACGGTTTAAGGTTTAGCTTTTAGGTTTTTAGTTTAGGTTTATTTTTAAGTTTTATTTTTTAGTTTAGTTTTAGGTTTATTTTTAGTTTAGTTTATTTTATTTAGTTTAGAGTTTAGGTTAAGTTTATTTTAGGTTTAGGTTTAGGTTTTATTTATTTTAGTTTAGTTTACTTTAGTTTAGGTTTAGGATTATTTTATTTTGCTCATTTTATTTTAATTTTAAGTTTAGTTTTTAATTTTAGTTTAGGGTTTGGTTTAGTTTTTTTTCATTTATAGGTTTTATTTTTTATTTATTTTTTGGTTTGGAATTTTATTTAGTTTTTATTTTATTTTATTTTATTTTGATTTTATGTTTAGTTTTTATATTTTTAAGTTTTTTATTCTTAAGTTTATATTATTTTTTTTAGTTTAGTTTAGGTTCTTATTTATTATATTTTAGTTTATTTTATTTTTTTATTTTTAGATTTAAGTTTAGGTTTTTATTTTATTTTATTATTTTATTTTATTTAAGTTTAGGTTTTATTTATTTATTTTATTTTTAGGGTTTATTTACTTTAGGTTTAGGTTTTTAGGTTTTTATGGTTTAAAGTTTAGGGTTTTAAGGTTTAGAGTTTTAGAGTTTAGTGTTTATGGCTAAGATTTAGCATTTATGGTTTAGTGTTTAGGTTTTAAGGGTTTAGGGTTTAAGGTTAGCTTAGGGTTTAGGGTTAGTTTAGGGTTTAGGGTTTAGGGTTTAGGGTTTAAGCTTTAGGGTTTATGGTTTTTAGTGTTTAGGGTTTCTAGTTTAGGGTTAGTTTAGGGTTTAGGGTTTAGGGTTTTAGGGTTTAGGATTTAGGGTTTAGGGTTTAGGGTTAATTTAGGGTTTATGGTTTAGGGTTTAGGCTTTAGGGTTTTTAGGATTTATGGTTTAGGATTTAAACTTTAGGATTTAGGGTTTCTGATTTAGGTTTCTTTAGGGTTTAATGTTAGGGTTATACTTTAGTTTAGGGTTTGGTTAGGTTTAATTTAAATTAGGGTTTAATTTAAGTTTAGTTTTGGTTTAGGTTTATTTTGAGGTTTAGGTTATTGGTTTAGGATTTAGGGTTTAAATTTCATTTTAGGGTTTAGCCAGGGTTTAGGGTTTAATTGGGTTTAGGGTTTAGGGTTTAGGTTTATTTTTTTTTTCTTTAAAATTTAAAGTAGTAGGTTTAGGTTTTAGTTTATTTAGTTTATTTTTTTATTTTATTTTTATTTAGGCTTATTATTTTTATTTGGTTTATTTTACTTATTTTATGTTTATTTATATTAATTTAGGTTTTTTTTATTTTTTATTTTAGGTTTATGTATTTTTATATTATTTTCATGGTTTAGGTTTTATTTTTTTGTAGGTTAAAGTTTTATATTTATGTTTTATTTTTTAGTTTGGGTTTAGGTTTATTTTTAGTTTATTTTATTTTTATTTTTTTAATGCTTAGATTTAGTTTATTATTAGTTTAGGTTATGGTTTTATTTATTTTACTTTAGTTTATTTTAAATTAGGTTTATGTTTATTTCATTTTATTTATTTTAGGTTTAGGTTTTTATTTAGTTTATTTTAAAGTTTTATTTTTTATTTATTTTTAGGTTTTATTTTTAGACTTATATTTTGGGTTTAGGTTTTAATTTAGTTTTTATTTTATTTTATTTTTATTTTATGTTTAGTTTTCATTTTAATTTTGTTTAGGTTTTTTATTTGTTATATTTTTAAGTTTTATTTAGACAAGGTTAAGGTTTTTAGCTCAATTAGCCCTCCTGACCCAAGTTGACCCAAATTGACATAAGGGTCAAATTAGACTAAACCCAAATTAAATCTAAATTAAATCAAATCAAAGCATACAATCCTCTCAAAATAGTCATATGAACTTGACTTAACCCATTTTAACCCATTTTGACCTTGAGTCAAATTGAGCCAAACCTAACCAAATGAACTCTAAATGACATGAAATTTGATCCAACTCACTATTGATTCATTTCAAATCTGCCCAAATCAAATTCAATATCAAATGACCACTCTACCCTTAGGCTAAGGGTATCACATAAGACCAAACACCAATGTAAATGGTCATTTCTCTTCCTTGGCCACTTAACACTCATCCATTAGTCCACCTAGGCTCCAAGGACATTGTCCAATCTAAGAGGTGGTTGGGTTGACCATGACTTATGGAGGTGAAATCACCTCACCTCTCCCATTAGAATTAGCATGACCTCACTTTATTTGCTAGGATACCAACTTGTCCTTCATAACAGCCACATTCCATGCCTTGGGCAACCAAATTAAGCCACCTAAGGAAAATCCCAACAACCCCATGCAAAGGACACCCACTTGGAGCCAAAAATCACCATGAATGAGGTGATTTTTGGCCATTACAAGGAGACAGAAAATAGAGAGGCAGCACACTTTCTCACACACTAATTTCACTCTCTTAGAGCTCTCAAACTAACTAGTAACCATTCCCACTTGGTTTTTGAGAAAAAATAATCAAAATCAAGTGGATTCTATTGAAGAAGTGGTGGCCATTGGTGGATACATTATTCTGAAGTGAAGCAAGAGCTCGAACCCATTCTAAAGCTTCTTCTTGCACTAAGGAGCACACTTGGATCATCACCACCACCGAAAATCATCCTCGATGAGAAAATTTTCAAAAACCATAGCTGACCTTAGGTTCTTTTATTTGTGATGGTTTTTGCTTGATTTTAGAAATTTCCTTTAGATTACCCTTGCATATTTTTTTTATTTTACATCATCCCCATGCATTTGGAGTGATTTCAGTGATGATTACTAGAAAATTGAGCCTTAAATGAAGTTCTTTGTTTAATTTTTTATAAGAATTACAAAAATTTCACTTAGAGGTGTTAGTTTGCCTCTTACTAGTTATGCAGACCATATGATCTCTATTCAAGATGAACTACTGGTGTGTGGATCATCGATGGATCGCATGGATGTGTATCATCGGATTGTCGATTGGTGATGGATGGTGGATCAATCCATGCATCCCACATTCACATTCCCACTCATCGCTAAGGCAACCATGGGTGTCACATAGAAGATGGTCCGATTACCACATAGTAGAGTTAAGTAAGAAATTAGGGATTTTCCACTTTTTAAAAATTAATTAAATATACCTGAAACTTCAAAAATTTATAGAAAAGAAAATACTTAACTAAACATTTAAAAATAAGGGCTCATTGGATTTGTCTTTCCAAGAGGAATCCTATGAATCCAAAAGCCTCAAAATTTACAAAATATTGTGAGATTAATTTAAACTTCAGGGAAAATAAAATTTTATTAATTAAACTAAAAATGACACATCATATTGATTTGAAATTCTCAGAGATAAAAATTGAGCTTAAAATCTGACTACCATAAAAAATTCAAGTCAAAAGGATTTCTAGATTAAGAGATATTGCATTCTGAAGTTTAAATGGTTAAAATAATTTAATAAATTTATAAAAATTAAGGAAAATCATTTAAATCAGTTGAAAATTTGAAAAATTATAACAAATCATATAAAATGCAAGTGTATATTTGTTTTGAAGGTATTTAGGAGATTTAATTAAAATTGATCCCAATTAATTTTGAATAGTACTTAAGGCTTAATTTAAATTTAATTAAAAACTTAATTAGCTTAATTACTATATAATTACCTAAGTAATTAATCCCAAACTTTTGAGGTTGATTAATGGGATGACCTCCCTCCCATAATTTCTTGGGTTTGTGCTTGGTTAATTGAAATTGGTTATCTTAACCTTAGTACTTTCTAATTAAGTAAGCAATTAATTAATATTCTAAATAGTAAGAAAGTCAGAAATTAAGCTTGTTAATCATTGTGAAATAGTGAATGGGTATGGGGAATGAGATTGGGACCTCTTTCCCAATCTTTTCCTTAAGTCCATTTACCTTAAATGGAAATTAATTAACTTGGGATTAATTGATTGTTTAATTCAATAATTAAATTGCTTAGTTAATCAATTTGAAACTATAATCACATGGAATCTTAATTAATCAATTCATTTATAGATCTTTATGTGTTCAATATCCTAAAGGTATTTAAGGAAATTATGGTTAACCCACATGTGTGGGAAAACCATGAAAGTACTTATTTAAGTTTCTTAACTTAATTAATCACTAATTGTGCACCAATTGCATTAGGCCTCTTTCATTTCTTAGGTTCATTGTTGATTTAATTTCCAATGTATGTACATATCATGTTGGATCAAAATTACATGGTTAATTAAATTAATGAAACATAGGTAAGGGTTAATTAATTAATGGATTTTAATGGTACAACCTAATTAACCCATAAAATCAACTTAATTACTTTTCATTAAATGAAATTAAATCACAAACATGAGAATGGGTTAGGATCAGCAAACTTTCCCTCATTTCTTCAAACCAAATCAAATATGAAATTGAAAGTGATAATTAAAAAGCCTTAGTTTTGTTTAAATGCTTTTATTTGATTTGATTGTCCTTAGTAATTTATTTAATTGAATGAAATCACATGTTTATGCTCATTCATTCCTTTCCAATCATGTTTATGTGTGGCTATTATCACTATTAAATCCAAGCATATTTTCCAAAGCTTATAAATGAATGGTTATATATATGAAAGTTATAAATACACAAGAGATGTATGTGATTATAGATTAAATGTATGAAGTGAAGCTCCTTTCCTTTTTATTCATGTATTGATTTATATGAGAATGTTAATGGTTATATAGTCTGGACATCCTGGGAATACAAGGCTTTAGTTAGTGCCAATGAGGGCATTTGACTTACTTCATTGGTTTAATAATGGCACATACTCCATTTGATTTCATTCTTATGTATTTCAATACTAAAATTTGGATGAGGCTTTAATTCATATATATAAATGATTCAATCAAATTAAATATCATTTTTTTGCTTGATTTTCATTCTCCAAATTATGATACATGTGTATGTATTTAAGAAATGTGGTATATAAACATCCAGGAATATGAGTCTTTAGCTAGACTAAGGCGTCATTGATTACCTCACTTCCTTAGTTTGACAAAGGCATGTACTTGGTTAGTATTTTATTCATACATGTGTGTATTTAATTAGAAAATGGTAATCCTTCCTTTTTATTAAAAAACATGCATTTGCAATTATTCAAGTGATTAAATTAATTGATGTGATTTGCTTCTTTCTTATGTTCATGCATGTAAATTTACATATGGTTTGAATGTAATGGTATATAGTCCACATCACGAGAATATGAGGCTTTAGCTATCCCAAGGAAGACCCATCATGCCTTAGAGTTCTTATTAGGTGATTAGGTCCATTATAGGCGATAATTTCTATCTTTCTAGATAGTGCATCTTTTCTAATGTCATATCATTTCAATAAGTACCCCAAAGATCATGGTGTCCAACATCTCAAAATAAATACCATAGATTTTTTTGGCCACTAGAGGGTTCCTCTCTCCATCTAGTAGCAATTATTGTCTCCAAACATTTGTGGACTTGTATTTTATGAGTCCTAGACTATCTTTTTGTTGGCACTTAGCCTATTTCATCCTTTGGTTGAGCTAGCTAGCAACCTTTAGATTTTAGGACCTTAGTCAATGTGTTTATTATTTCCCCCAATAGGTAAAAAAAATTGAATTAATTAAAGAAGATGACTAAAAATTTAGAGCCTCTTTACCATTCTCTTAGTGAGGTAAGGTTCATCTCATACTTAAGAAAATAAACTCCTTGCAAAAAAAATATATACTTTCAAAAGGTACTACTTAAATTAAAATTCACATGATAAAAGATCTGCATTTAAAGATAGCCAAACCTCATGCAACAATATCCATGATTGTTGTATGGAGGCTTTTTTCAAAATTTCAAAATCAAATAATTTTAAATTCTGTTTTCCAAAAGCACATATCTCAAAATAGTAATCTCCATTCAACACACCTAAGCTCATTGAATGAAGATTTTATTTTCAAACAAGATCATGACATAAAATTAAAATTTCATTTAGCACCCTACATGTGCTAAGTTGAATTTCTCTTTTCAAATCACACATATAAATATTCCATCTTCAAAATCAAAAGAAAATATAATTGATTTCCAATTAACATACCAAAATTTGTTAAATGGAAGTCTCCTTTTCAAAATCACTAAAAATTAAAACACATTTGAGTTCCATTTGATATACCAAATTTGTCAAATGAGAATTCCCTTTTTCAAAAACAAAAGCAAATTGGACTCTACTTAACATACCCACATTTGCTAAGTATAGTTCCCTTTTTTTAAAATAACAAAAAAATCAAACACACTTGAACTCCATTTGACATACCCAAATTGAAAACAAATTGAACTTTATTTAACATACCACATTCTATTTGAACTTTCTCATTAGAAAATACCTAATCCTTTGATAGTCTTCTTTGAAGTATTTGAAGATACTTATTGTTAAATAGAAAATTCTGGTTTCAAAGATGTAATTAACAGAAGCTCACTTCCAAAAGGAACTAAAGAACCCAACATAAATCTTGCTTTATCCATGTAAAGTAGGAGAAAGATCTAGTATACATAACTAGAAGACTTTATTAAGTGATTATTTTCATATTGTTGCATAATAAACTATGCCTTATTGTATTCTCTATTTTAGAATCAAAGCTTTATGATTAATCTCAATCCAATGAGTCATTATATTAAACAAAATAAAAAGTTATTTTGTTTGTTATTTCAATTTAAATTTATCTCTTATAATAACCTATCTTGAAAGAATATTTTTAAAATTACATTTTTCAAAATTAAATCAAAATACATCAAACACATTGGGCTTCACTTAGCATACTAAATTTGCTAAGTAAGGATCCCATTTTCAAATCAAATTCAATAAATCATGACACATCATTGTAGACAAGAAAAATGTTTTCAAAAATTTTTCAAACATGCACTTGAATCTCATTTAACATACATAAATTTCTAAGTGCATTCAAAATCAAATCTAGAACAAAGTCAATTGACCCTCCATTTAACATACCCAAATTTGTTAAGTAAGTGTCCTAAACATAAAATCAAATTCAACTGTGAGCTAATGGAAGCATTACTTAAGAGCATCTCTAAAACATTTGAACTCCATTCAACATACCCAAATTTGTTGAATGTGGGTTCTAAATTTAAATCAAATTCAAAGTCTCTCCTCGAAAAAAATAAAAAATTCAAAATATCTTCAATATTTGAACCCCATTTAGCATACCTAAATTTCTTAAATGAGGGTTCCAATTCAACAATCAAATCAAGTAAACAATTCAAGTAAACAACATTCAAGCAAAGGACAGATATGGTTCTCTTTCTAGCAATGCAGAGATTCTAGCCCTCACGACCATCAGTAGAGAGGAGGTGGTAGGCAAGAAGCCACTTTTTTTAGTTTGACCAACTGATTACGGTTTCCTAACCAAGGAGAAAATATAAAAGTTCCTTCAAGATCCAAGAATAAGATCAATAAGGATTTTTGAATATGTCTTATCCATTCTAGATAAGTATGACTAAAATGATTTGAATCCTAATTCCCAAAGAAGACAACTCAGCGATAATCACAATAATCATAATCCATAAAATAGTAGATGGACTTGATGTCTTTAAGGATTCCAACTGGGTAGCCCCATTCTAAACTTTTGTGGTGTCACTATCGACAAGAGTTAGAATCACCATATCTAATAGAAAAAATTTTGGGCACCATAAAAGAGCAGGTAGACATCAATTCCACCTCTATTTCAAAAGATATCACTGAAGCCAATTGTTGTAGTGGTAAGTTCCTACCACTTTGATCAACACAATAGGAAGAAGCAAACCAGTCATTGGAAATAATCAAATTTTAAATCCTTCTTAAGGTACATCTCACAACCCAAAATAAGGGCATCAAACTATTCTGAAGGTTAATCGTAAGGTCCTAAACTATCTAGGAAGGTTGCCCACTAAGCTAAAATAATGAGTGCACCCTCACCTTCTCTAAGGTGATAGAGGAGTGTTTAATTGGAACTTAACCTAACTCTTCCTTGCTCAGTTAGTGGCAACCTTCTCAAGTCTTACTCAACATAGAATATCCTATGAAAAAGAAAGACAAGCAATCCCCTCTAGAGAACACAATATAAATAAAGACTCAAAAAAATGGAAAAAGGATGAGAGAGAAAAAAATGAAACAAAAAGAGAAAAGATAGAAAAATAAAAAAATGAATGAAAAAAGAGAAGAAGAGAAAGAAAGAAGAAGAAAAGAGAAAAGTAAATCACCAATAATACACATTAATTTGGAATCCAAAGGATAAATCATGTGTATGAGGTGTAAATTCAAAGAAAAGGAGAGAAAATATATATATACATATATATATATATATATATATATATACGAAATAAATTTTGAGTCTACTTTTGAAAAGTCTTTGGAGTAGATAGATTAAACAAAAAGTTCTAAAGGATAACTCATGAATGATATGACTAGAAACTTAGTGGGTATGCTATAC
This sequence comes from Cymbidium sinense, assembly GCA_021442155.1. Taxonomy (NCBI): domain Eukaryota; kingdom Viridiplantae; phylum Streptophyta; class Magnoliopsida; order Asparagales; family Orchidaceae; genus Cymbidium; species Cymbidium sinense. The sequence continues at coordinate 141,848,105 of CM038224.1, read as the reverse complement.
ATTGACTCCAATTCTACTATCTCATGATATTATTATAGGATTGGAAGTTAAGAGTTGTATATATATATATATATATATATATATATATTATGAGATAACAAATTTCCACTTCACCTCTTTCTTCAAGCTCGAAAGAGGGTTCAACAGTTGTAGATAAACCTTCAAATGAAGTAATAAAATCATTTTTTGCCTAGTTTACTTACTTTGTTCAAAGAATTTAAAAGACTTTCAAGTAAAGGATACACTCCCTGAAGTTTAGAACAAAATTACATCATCAACCAATGAGTTTTAAGAGATTAACCTTAGAACATAAAGGTAATCCACCCACCATCTCAACATTTATATTTGGTAAGTTAGAAGGAAAATGCCAATGACTTAGGTTACTTTTGTCATTTAAAGACTGCTTTACCTAAGACCATAATGAAGTGCCCAATACATCGTTAAAGGTAGCAGTTAATAAACTCAAAATTGAGCATATTGCTATTCCTACTTTGCAAACTTTTGATGCGAATATTTGCTCTAAGAAGAAGATCAAAGTTTGAAGTCAACCTTATTGAAGAAGAAAGATGTTATCAAGATTACCCAACATTATGCCCTGTCAAAAGAAAGGACATTCAAATCCGCACATACGTCGATTCTGAAGATTTTTAGTTAGGCATGTCTTGAAGATCAATCCACATTACCTATTTTAAATTTGATAGTAGACATAGCCTCTTTATATGTAGTCTCCTTATTCAAGGATGGGTTGAATGATGCTAGAGAATGAGAGGTCATTTGCACTTATAATTTCCATTGGAATTTATAACTATAAGGTCATCTTTCTGGTCACTAGTTAAAGAAAAGGAAGACCATCTTTACAAAATGAGTAGTTGTCTTTGATTGGTTATGACACTAGGTTTGAAGTTGAATCCCTAAAGCATCATGGGATAACAAGATTGATCTCAAAGAGATTAAAGTGACATTAGATGCACCTCCAAGATTTCTACTTAGGAGAAATATTTCAATTAACGTTGAATATATATGGTTTAAACTCTTTCAAAGTTCATCTATCTTAAAACTTTTTAAATCAAGATTCTACTTTCGATCATTAAAAGGCCTACCTTAGTGCTTCAAAGGATGGAAAGTAATTTAAACCATTATGATAGGGGAGTGCCCGATGCTTCCAATCAACGGGCTCTATTTAAAGAAATATTATCCTTAAAATAATGTTTGAAAATAATTATCATCAATAAAAATCCTATCTTTCCATTCATCAAACCCCTTCTTCATTGGAAGCACTATTTGTTTATTTGTGAATCTGCAATGATGTGTTTAGGATACATGTAAGATAACCCAAGCGACATCCTATCCTTCATCAACACAAACATAAACTACACACGATTCTCCGGTGCTATTAGGAGGCATCCTATTTTGACTAGTATAATTAAGTCAGGTGTAAGAGAACATGGGCAACATCCTTTTTGGTGGAGTCACATTGCCCTCACTTCATTTCATCTCTTCATGTGTTTAGGGTAGGTGTAAGGAACCCAAGCGGCATCCTATCCTTCATCAACACAAACACAAACAAAAACTACCCATAATTACATGAACAAATACACATCTTTTGTATCGGGCTATGCTGATGTGGGATAACGCCCCCCCATGGCCCTTACTTAATAGCTACTCTAGGTCGGGCTGACGTGTTACCTTGCTAGTGAATCACCCAAGTGGTCCCTTATTCAGGAGGATGTAAGTTTGCTATGCTTTTCTTCCTAACTTAATTGTTGCACACTGATGAGCACCTTGTTAGCATGGTAGGCCTTACAATGCGGTTGGTAAGCTACCATCATGTTGGCTTCGTTTAAGAAGATTTAAGTCTTCTATGCCTTCTTCTTAAACTAGCCATCATGAATTGACTTGGTTGAGTATATCTAACAAACACACATACACATCTTTTGACTCGGGCTACTTTGATGTGGGATAATGCCCCCTGTGACACTCACTCATTAGCTCTCAGGGGCTCTTTGCTAGTGCGTCACCCCAATGGTACCTTGTTTAGGGGGATGTAAGTCTACTATGCTTTCCTTCTTGACTTGGCCATTGCACACCAATGAGTGCCTTATTAGCATGGTAGGCCTTCATGGTGTTGGTAAGCTACCTTCATGTTGGCTTCATTCAAGAGGATATAAGTCTACATGCTTTCTTCTTGAACTAGCCAAGATGAACTTGGTCGAGTAGTGGATTAGGGTAAGGCCCCAAGCGGCACCTTTATTCTTCATTACTTCAAGTCGGAGTCTAGTCCTTCTTTGTGAGTCCCTACTTAATAGTCAACCTTAGGTTGGGTTCTACTTGTTATGCCAATAATGGGTCACCCCAGCGATTGTTCCTCTCTTCGAAAGATGTAAGTTTTCTATGGTTTCTTCATAAGTACATCTATTGCTCACCAACGAGTAGCCCTAGATTAGACTATCGGCGAGATGATGACTATCTAATAAGTTCACTTTAGAGATATAAGTCTACATTCTTTCTTCCTAGACTAATTATCACAGACGCACCTTAGGTTGGTTGGTGTTCTATATGTGACGACCCAGGTGGATACACTCATGATAGATGTAAGTCTACTACGCTTTCTCCTTGAGTTGGCCACCGTACACTTATAGGCTTTCTTATTTATAGGGTCTAGGATAAAGCCCCTAGTGGTACCTCCCCTGTGGGCACTCTATTTGGATCACATCCTTTGTGACCTCATTTAGACACTACCCAGGTTACTACTGGATTGGACAATCTCCCTTTCGTAATAACCACCCCTGTGGTTGGAGATTCTGTTTTGCAGATGCGTAGATTCTCCCTTAGTCTAGTAAATCTAAGATAGGTCTATGACATAGTCCCTCTGTGCTCCCTCACACAATAACAAACAAATAATATATATATATATATATATATATATATATATATATATATATATATATATATATATATATATATATATATATATATATATATATATATATATATATATATATTATTGTGGATTAACCGACACCTTTCCCAAGCGGGCATCCTATCTTTAGGCGGTGAGAAACTCCCTAAGAATCACCTCATGAGTTGAGGTAAGTTCTCCATGGCACTCTCCCAGCGGTCATCCTAGCTTTGGAATATGTAAGTCTGATATGCATTCTTTCCAGTACAATTGTTGCACATCGACGGGCAGCCCTAGGTTGAATTCAATTTATTGCACATCCAATGGGTCACCCCAGTGATTGTTCCTTGCTTTAAAGATGTAAGTCTATGCTTTGTCCAGCAAAGCTATTGCACAAAAGGCACCCCTTAGTCTAGTCACCCTTCGTAAACTAACCCTTTGGATTGATAAATCTAAGATAGGCCAAGGCCGACATAGCCCCTTCTCAGTGTGGTCCATCGCACACTGATGGGATCCAACAAATGAAATTAAAGAAAATAAAAACAAACTAAATATAATTAAAATAAAGTAATGAATTTAATCTTAATTACTTTTGAGTTGACGTAAGTCCCTTAGTAGCATTCACTCATTAGTAGCCCCTAGGTCAGGTTTGATTTATTGCAGATCCAACATATCACCCTAGTAATTGATCCCTACTTTGGGAGATGTAAGTCTACTATGCTTTCTTTCTAAGTACAGTGATTGTACACCAATAGGAAACTTAGGTCAGATTGTCCTACCTTGTGGTTGGTTGACTTTCCCTTTGGATTTGTAAATTTGAGATAGGTCAAGGACGATATAGCCCCTTCTAATTGGATCCATCGCACACTGACATGGTCCATAATAAACTAAATTCGAAACCAACTTTCCTAATGGAGTCAATTTAAAACATATCAAAAAAACTAAACTTCTCCTTAGTGAGGCGTAAATCAAATTAATCTCCCTAGTGGGGCCATAAGAAATATCATCAAACTTTTATGCCCAGCAGATAACCCGAACATGCCTCCCTAGTCGAAGGCTAACATTCCCAATTTCTAGTAGATTATAAATTCATATCCCTAGAGGATACACACCCAAAAAAATCATATTCATAATCAAACTCAAATTCTTATCCTTAGCGGATAGCTTGAACCTGCTTCCCTAGTGGAAGGTTCACATACTCAATCCCATGCAGATTCCATCTGGCTCTCTTATGCCCTTAACATAAAGAGAGTTGCTTTGCACTAAGATCGTGATTCTATCTACCTTTTAAGTTTAGGTATAGATCATTTTTGTTAGTGTTTGTAGTCTTTTGGATGTTGTTGATCATTGTTAATAATGCGGTGTGCTTGTTACACCACACCTATTGGGGGTCCTTTATTGAACTCACTTTGGAGTGAGTTCTTCTTCTTCTACCTAGGAACCTTCTAGAAACTAAGGTTTCCATAAGACACTTCCGGAGAGAGTAAACACTTAACCAAGGCCTAGAGACTTAGAAGGGTTAATCATAGGATTAGGCCATGCCTGGGACTTAGGAAAATCACCTACCTATAGCAAACCCAATCCATGTACACCTTCTTAAATTCAATTTAAATCCAAATTTCCAACCAAACCTCAAACTCAATTTTAAATCCAAATCCAAGTCCAAACTCAATTCCAAATGATTGAAACCCAAGATCAAATCCAAACTTGAAATCTTCAAGCTTTAATCAACCTTCATAAACTTAGCCAAAATTCTATCCAATTCAATCTGAACTCATTTGATTTTCTTATAAATCAATTTTACCTTCAATTATCTTTTCAAATATAAATGAAATATAAATTCAAATAGCCAAAACCAAATATAAAATCAAATTAAAACCCAATTGAAACCCTAATTGAAACCCTTTAAGCCATTTCATTGAACTTGGCAAAAACCCATCTAAATCAAGCCAAATTAATGGATTTTCTATTGAATCAATCATTCCTTCAATCATTTATCCAAATATAAATAAAATCTACAATCATCCAGTCAAACCAAAATCAACCCAAGTCAAACCAAACCTAACCTATTTGACTTGAAATATTCAAATGAACTAAAACTCATTTGAATCCAAACCAATTGCAATTGAATTTATATATTAATCTCAAATCTATACATAAACTCAACTAAATCAAACTTAACCCAAAGTCAAGCCAATTAAATCTAATTGATTCACTTGACCCAAAGTGGCCAAATTTGACCTATATGAACCAAAAACCAATTCAATCCAAATCAAAGTGAATTAAGCCAATTGTTGATTACATTAGGATGATCAATTGGTATGAATTGGGTCAAACCAAGTCAATCTATCCTGTTGACCAAGTAAACTCTTTATCTTATATGAACCCAAACTAGCCAAATTGCAACCTAAACCAAATCCATTGAAACCAATGATTCAAATCAACCCATTCTATTTAAAATTAAGTAAACCAATAGGTTTATGTTTTTTTAATTTATTTAATTTATTTTTTTATTTATTTTAGTTTATTTTATTTTATTTTTATTTAAGTTTATTTTTTATTTTAGGTTTATTTAATTTAGTTTAGGGATTTTATTTTAGTTTTTTAAAGTTAAGGCTTAAGTTTATGTTTATTTTTAGTATATTATTATTTTTATTTTACTTTTAGGTTTATGTTTTATTTTTTTATTTTTTAAGTTTAGGTTTATTTTAGGTTTTATTTTATTTTTAGGTAGGTTTTATGTTTTAATTTAGGTCTATTTTTCGCTTTTATTTTTATTTTAGTTTAGGTTTATTTTTAGTTAATTTAATTTTATTTTAGGGTTTAGGTTTAGTTTATTTTAGGTTTAGGTTTATGTTTTATTTATTTTAGTTTAGTTAATTTAGATTATTTAGGTTTATTTTATTTTTGTTTATTTTAGTTTAGGTTTTTTAGTGTTACTTTAGGTTTTTTTTTATCCATTTTAGGTTTTATTTTGGTTAGGTCTTTATTTAGTTTTATTTTATTTTATTTAGTTTTATTTTATTTTATTTTCTCATTTAGTTTTATTTTATTTTAGGTTTTTTATCTTAAGGTTTATTATATTAGTTTAGTTTAGGTTTTTATTTTTTTATTTTAGTTTAGTTTGTATTTTTTATTTTATTTTATTTTTAAGTATAGGTTTAGTTTTAGGTTTAAGTTTTAGTTTAGGTTTTTATTTTATTTTATTTTTTTATTTTATTTATACCAAGGTATTTTAATTTATTTTATTTTTTGGTTTTATTTAGTTTAGGTTTAGGTTTTGAGGTTTTAGGGTTTAGGATTAGGATTAGGGTTTAGGTTTAGGGTTTGGGGTAGGGTTTAACATCAGGTTGTAGGTTTATTTAGGGTTTAGGGTTTTAGGGTTACTGCCAATGGTTGGGTTTAGAGTTTAGGTTAGGGTTTTTTAGGTTTGCTGTCAGTTTTAATTTTTATTTTATTTTTTAGTGTTTAGGTTTAGAGTTTAGGGTTTAGGGTTTAGGTTTAGTTTTAGGTTTAAGGTTGTTTTAGTTTGGTTTAGGTTTTTTGGTTTTTTTTAATGATAACAATTTCTTCTTTATTTCATCAACCAAGTAACACACCATGTTTTTAAGATATATGACATAGATCCAAAATGAGCACGCATAAAGAAAAATTAATAACTCTAGATAACTAGAACCATCTCTACTATAAAGACACAGTTCCATAAGCAGCAGTTTAGATCAATCATTCCTCAATTTCTTCAGTTCCCATCAGAACCACCCTAACATCTCGAGTAGTGAGATCCACCATCATATCCTCAATCTCTCTCTCCACCACCACCACGACTGTAACCTCTATCACTTCTCCCAACTCAATAACCACCACTGCTCCCACTGCAACCCCCATATCCACTAGCACCTCCAAATCCCCCACCACCATTGCAATAATCGCATTATGCCACTCTCCAATGCTAGATCTAGATAGCCCGCTGATGATGTTGTCAAGGTTCTGCCCATTCTTAGAGTTTAGGTTAACATTTAGGTTTATTAGGTTTTAGGGTTTAGGTTTATTTTTTAATTTATTTAGTTACTTATGTTTAGTTTAGGGTTTTGGGTTGGGTTTAGGTTTAGTGGTTTTATTTGTGGTTTAGGTTTAGGGGCTTAGGATTTTATGGTTTATGCTTTTAGTGTTTAGGGTTTAGGGTTTAGGGTTAAGGTTTAGTGTTTAAGGTTTTTTAGGGTTTAAGATTTAGCATTTTTTAGGGTTTAGGGTTAGTGTTGTAGGTTTAGAGTTTAGGCTTTAAAGTTTAAAGTTTAAGGTATTGGATTTAGGGTTTAAACCGATAGGTTTAGGTTCATTTAGTATATTTTTTATTTATTTTTGTTTACTTAATTTTTTATTTTTATTTAGGATTACTTTTTATTTGTATTAGTTTACTTTATTTATTTTAGGTTTATTTATTTTAGATTAGGTTTTTTATTTTAGTTTATTTTTTAGGTTTAGGTTTTTATTGATTTAGAGAAAGCTTATGATAAAGTCTCAAGAGATGTTCTTTGGAGAGTTCTAGAAACGAAAAGAGTTAATATTAGTTATATTCAAGTCATTAAGGATATGTATACTAGAGTACTTGTGTCCAAACACAAGGAGGATTGAGTATTAAGTTTGGACTACATCAAGGATCAACATTAAGCCCTTATCTTTTACTTTAGTTATGGATGTTCTTATGAGGCATTTACAAGAAGATGTACCTTGGTGTATGCTTTTGCGATGACATTCTTCTTGTTGATAAGACTGAGAGGGAGTCCAACTAAACTTGAATTATGGAGGTCAACTTTAGAGTCTAAAGGTTTTCATTTAAGTAGATCAAAACTGAATATATGGAGTGTAATTTTAGTTGTAGAAGTTTTAGTGATAGTGTTGTGACTTTAGGTGATCAAGTCATCAATAAGAGTGAGCATTTGATATTTAGGCTCTATTGTCCAAAATGATGGTGAAATAGATGGAGATGTTATTAGTAGAATTGATGGTTGAAGTGGAGGAATGACCGGCCTATTATGTGATAGAAAAGTTCCACTTAAACTTAAGGGAAAATTTTATAAGATGGTGGTAAGACCTGCAATGACTTATGGTGCATAATGTTGGCCAATAGAAGCATAAGACTAAGTGTTACAGATGAGGATACTTAGGTGGATGAGTGGCTTTACTCTTAGATAGAATGCAAAATGAGTATGTTCGGGAAAAAAGTTGGAGTAGCTCCAGTGGTAGATAAGATTAGGGAGAGTTAGATGGTTTGGCCACATATATCGTCAATGACCTAGAGAGTAGATGCATTAGATTTGCCTTATGTTAAGAAGGTAGAGTAGACCAAAAAGACTTGGTTAAGATGTATAAATAATGATCTTAGTATACTTAATTAGATGAGAATTTGACACAACACAATGGAGATTAAGGATTCATGTAAAACCTAGTGGGATTAAGGCTTGTTGTTGTTGTTGTTGTTTTAGGTTTAGGTTTAGGTTTAGGTTTATTTTCTAGTTGAGTTGTATTTTTATTTTTATTTTTTAGGTTTATATTTTATTTTTTATTTTTCATTTTAGGTTTAGGTTTTAATTTTAGTTTTTTACATTTAAGTTTTAGGTTTTTATTTTTAGGCTTATTTTTAGTTTTTGTTTTTTAGCATATGTTTAGCTTTATTTTTAGTTTATTTTATTTTATTCAATTTAGGGTTTAGGTTTAGTATTTTAGGTTTAGGTTTAGTTTTAGGTTTTGTTTATTTTTGGTTTAAGATTAGGTTTATTTATTTTAGTTTATTTTGGTTTAGGTTTAGGTTTTTTTAGTTTCTATTTTAGGTTTGAGTTTTTAGTTTAGGTTATATTAGTATATTTTATTTATTTTTTTAGGTTTATTTATTAGTTTTTTTTATTTTAATTTAATTTAGATTAATTTTATTTTATTTTATATTTAGTTTTATTTTATTTAGGTTCTCTATCCAGATTTATTTAATCTTTAGCCAAGTTTGTCTTTAATTTATTTTATTATTTATTTTATTTATTTTATTATTTACATTTAGGTTTATATTTTATTAAATTTTTTATTATTTATGTTTAGGTTTTTCTTTTTTTATTTATTTTTTAGGTTTTTGTTTTAGGTTTAGGTTTTAGGTTTTAGGTTTTTTTTTTAGATTATTTAGGGTTTAGGGTTTGGGTTGGTGGGTAAAGGTTTAGAGTTTAAGATTTAGGTTTAGGGTCATTAGGTAGGGTTTAGGGAAGGTCATTAGTTAGGGTTTGGTTAGGGTTTTTTTTTGGGGTTTTTTGTGTTGGGTATGAGGTTATAAGTCAGGGTATTTAGGCAGTAGTATTTTAGTTTATTTAGTTAGGGTTTTAGGTTTAGGATTGGTTTTAGAGTTTAGGTTTAGTTATAATTTCTTTAGAGTTTGTGGTTAGTTTTAAGGTTTTTTTAGATTAAATATAGAAGTAGGTTTAAGTTTATTTAGTTTATTTTTGATTTATTTTATTATTTATTTTATTTAGGTTTATTTTTATTTTTTATTTAGGTTTATTTAGTTATTTTTTATTTTATTTTTTTATTTTTATTTTTAATTAGAGTTTAGGTTTTATTTTATTTATTTTAGTTTAGATTTTAGGTTTTATTTTTAGGTTTATTTTAGGTTTTATTTTTTTAATTTAGGATTATGTCTATTTTTTATTTTATTTTAATTTTATTTAGTTTAGCTTTAGTTAATATTTTAGGTTTAGGTTTTATTTATTTTAGTTTATTTATGCTTATTTGATTTTTTTATTTTAGGTTTATGTTTTTTTATTTTATTTGGGTTTTATTTTTATTTCTTTAGGTTTTTTTTGGTTTATTTTAGGTTTAGTTTTTATTTTAGTTTATTTATTTTATTTTATATTTATTTTTTATGTTGATTTTAGTTTATTTTAGGTTTTTTTTTTATTTTATATATTTTAGTTTAGTTAAGTTTTTTATTTTTTTTATTTTGTTTAGCTTTTATTTATTTTATTTTATTTTATTTTAAGGTTTAGGTTTATGTTTATGTTTAGGTTTTAATTTTTAATTATTTTAGATTTAAGTTTAGGTTTATTTTATTTATTTTATTTAGGTTTATTTAGTTAGGTTCAGCTTTTTTTGTTGGGTTTTTAGGGCCTAAGGTAGGGTTTGGGGTTTGGGATCAGTTTAGGTTTAGGGTTTGGTTTTAGGTTTAGGGTAGGTAAGATTTAGTGTAGGATTTGGTTGGATCTATGTAGGTTTAGGTTTGTGGGTGTGGTTGGGTCTGAGTTTTTTTTTTTTAAATTATAAATGGTTTAGGTTTAGGTAGGGTTTTGTTAGTTTTAGGGTTTAGGGCTGTAAATTTAAAGTTTAGGGTTTAGGGTTAGTTTAGGGTTTAGGGTTATTTGTTTTAGGGTAGTGCTTAAAGGTTTTTTTTAAAAAAAACAAGCAAACTTTTAGGTTTATTTGTTTATGTAGTTTTTATTTATTTTTATTTTATTTATTTATTATTTTATTTGGTTTATTTTATTTTATTTATTTATTTATATTTATGTTTATTTAATTTAATTTAGGTTTTTATTTTAGTTTATTTTTAATGTTTAGGTTTAGGTTTATGTTTATTTTTAGTTTAGTTTTATTTTATTTTTTTAGGTTTAGGTTTTATTTTATATTTTTAGGTTTAAGTTTTTAATTTATTTTTTAGGTTTAGGTTTTAGGTTTTTATTTTAGGTTTATTTTTTAGGTTTTATTTTTTAGTTTAGGTTTATTTTATATTTTATTTTATCTAGTTTTAGGTTAGTTTAGGTTTTATTTATTTTAGTGTAGGTTTAGGTTTATTTTATTTTTATTCTAGTTTAGGTTTTTTTTAGTTCAGGTTTTAGTTTAATGTCTAGGGTTTTTGGTTTTTTTAAAGAGAGAATCAATTAAAATTCAACATTTCTTCTTTTTGATTTCATCAACCAAGTAACACACCAAGTTTTCTAAGACACAAGTGATTAGATAAAATTAGCTAGAGTAAAAAACCCTAGATAACTTGAACCATCTCAATCAGAAAGACACATTAAGTAATCGGATCGGTAGTTTTCAGTTTCTCTTTCATTAGAACCACCCGCCTGAGTAGGGGATCCACCAACATATTATCTCTCCTTTACCACCACCAGCTTGTAACCTCCTTCGTTCTTACAATCACCTGCTCCAAACACAACCTCCATATCCACCAACACTTCCATCCCACCATTGCAACTATGACCATCTACACTGAGTTGACTGATGTTTACCTGCCAAGGTTCTCGCCATTCTAGAATTAGGTTTAGGCTTAAGTTTATTTTTTATTTATTTAGTTAATTTAGGTTTAGGTTTATCATTTGGGGTTTAGGGTTTAGGATTTAGGATTATGATTTAGGGTTTAGGGATTTAGAATTTAGGGTTTTAGGGTTTATTCTTTTGGGGTTTAGGGTTTATGGTTTAGTTTAGGGTTTAGTGTTTAGTTTAGTTTGCAGGTTTAGGTTGTAGGTTTAGGTTTTAAGATTTAAGGTTTAAGGTTTAGGGTTTAGGATTTAGGGTTTATAATTTTATTTTATTTTATTTTATTTAGGTTTAGTTAATTTTAGTTTCGGTTTAGGTTTATTTTAGTTTCATTTCAGTTTCATTTCAGTTTAGCTTTTTTTTAGTTTAGGGTTTAGGTTTTAATTTTTATTTATTTTTAAGTTTATTTTTTTAGGTTTATGTTTTTATTTAATTTTATTTGTTACATTTTAGGTTTATTTTATTTTAATTTCGCTTAGTTTTATTTTATTGTATTTTTAAATCTTAGGTTTATTTTTTTTATTTTAGATTAGGTTTTTATTTATTTTATTTTAGTTTTTTAATTTTTTTATTTTATTTAATTTTTAGGTTTAGGTTTATATTTTAGTTTAGATTTTTTATTTTATCTATTATTTTCTTTTATTTAGGTTTAAGTCTTTTATTTATTTATTTTTTAAGTATTATTTAGTTTAGATTAGTTTTAGGTTATTTGGTTTAGGGTTTTAGTTCTGTGGTTTTATGTTTGGTTTAGTTTAGTTTTAGGGTTTAAAGTTTATTTAATGTCAGTTTTAGGGTTTTGGATTTAGTTTAGTTAGCAAGATTTTAGGTTTATTTGGTTTGTGGTCATGGTTTGCAGAGTTCATTTAGATAGGTTTAAGTTTTTTGGGTAGGGTCTAAAAGTCAAGATTTTTATTTTAATAGGATCAGTTTAGTTTATTTAGTGTAAGTTTTGTGGGTTTAGATTTATCATTTTATGTTTTAGGTTTAGCTTTAAGTTTGTTTAGTTTTAGTCAGGTTTAGCTTTAGGCTTTTTTTTGGGGTTTGGTTTATGTTTAGAGTTTACATGATTTTAGGTTGTGGTTTAGTTGGATCAGAGGTGGCATTTAGTCACTAGATTTAGGATTTAAGATTTAAGGTCAGTAGGTTTTTAGCTCAGTAGTTTATGGTTTAAAGTTGTTTAGGGTTTAGGATTTTTAGGCCATAGGGTTTAGGTTTTATCTAATTAAGCAAACCCAGTAGGTATTTTTATTTATTTTTTATTTATTTTAGTTTATTTTATTTTTAATTTTAATTTGTTTTGTTTGGTTTATAGTTTTTTTTAATATAGTTTATTTTCTGTGGTTTTTAGGTTTATGTTTATTTTAGTTTAGTTTATTTTAATTCTATTTATTTAGGTTTTATTTTTATTTTTGGTTTAGGTAGTTTATTTATATTTTAAGTTTTATTTTTATTTTATGTTTATTTTGTTAATTTTATTTTATTTAGTTTAGGTTTAGGTTTTATTTTAGGTTTAGGTTTATTTATTTTAGTTTTAGGTTTATTTTATTTTATTTATTTTAGGTTTAGATTTTTTTATTTTAGGTTTAAGTTTATATTTTTTATTTTTATTTAGGTTTTATTTTTTTATTTTTTAGGTTTTATTTCATTTTATTATTTTATTTTAGGTTTATTTTATTTTATTTTGTTTATTTATTTTATTTAGGTTTATTATTTATTTATTTTTTAGTTTTATTTTTGTTTTTATTAATTATTTTAGTTTTATTTTATTTATTTTATTTAGTTTAGGTTTTTTAGATTTTATTTATTTTTTTTATTTTTTATAGTTTATTTTTAGGTTTTTAGTTTGAGGTTTTTTTATTTGGGGTTTTAGGAGGTGATTTAGGGTAGGTTTAGTTTAGGTAGGGTTTAGTGTTTATTTTATCTTTTAGGTTTAGGGTATTAGGGTCAGGTTTTGGGTTTAGGTTTAGGATTTATGATTTTAGATTTAGGGAGGTTTAGGTTTCTAAGATTTTGGATTTAGGGTCACAATTAGGACTAGTGGTTAGGTTTAGGTTTAGGGTTTTAGTTTAGGTTTATTTTAGGTTTTAATTTATTTTAGTTTAGTTTTATTTTATTTAATTATATTTAGTTTTAAGTTAGTGTTTTATTTTATTTTATTATTTTATTTTATTTTATGTTTAGGTTCTTTATACTTTATTTCTAGGTTTATTTAGTTTAGTTTTTTACATTTTGGGTTTATAGTTTAGATTGGTTTAGGGATCATTTTAGGTTTTAGTTATTTTTATTTTTTATGTTAGGTTTATATTTTTTGTTTAGGTTTAGTTTGGTGGGGTTTAGGTTTTGGGTTTGGTCATTTATTTAGTTTAGGGTTTATTTTGAGGTTTAGGTAGTGGGTAGGTCAGTTTAGGTTTAGAGGGTTTTAGGAGGAGTTTAGGTTAGTTTTTTTTAAATTAAGCAAACCCAGTTTAGGTTAATTTGTGGTTTTAGGTTCATTTTTTTTTTAATTATATGATAGGGTTAGGTTTGGGTTTAGGTTTAGGATTTTATTTAGATTTTAAAAAAAAAAATTAAGTAAATATTTTAGATTTATTTAGTATATTTTTACTTTATTTATTTTAGTTTTCTATTTATTATTTTATTTTAGGTTTATTTTTATTTTGATTTAGTTTATTTTATTTATTTTAAGTTTATCTTTTAGTTTATGCTTTTATTTTTTAGTTTTACGTTTAGGTTTAATTTTAGTTGAGTTTTATTTTATATTATTTTTGTTTTTTAGTTTAGTTTTTTTATTTTATTTTATCTTGGTTTAGGTTTAGGTTTTATTTTAGGTTTATTTAGGTTTTATTTTAGTTTAGGTTTAGGTTTATTCTTAATTTATTTCATTTTATTTAGTTTAGGTTTAGGTTTAGGTTTATTCTTAATTTATTTCATTTTATTTAATTTAGGTTTAAGTTTAGTTTATTTTTAGGTTTGAGTTTATTTATTTTAATTTAGGTTTAGTTTATTTTATTTATTTGATTTTATTTAAGTAAATGTTTTGTGTAGGTTTAGGTTTTTTTTTATATTTTTATTTATTTTATATTTATATTTTAGTTTGTATTTTATTTAAGTTTATTTTATTTTTATTTTATGTAGTTTATTTTTATTTTAGGTTTTTATTCTTAGAATATGTTTAGGTTTTATTTTTATTTTATTTTTTTATTATTTTATTATTTTAGGTTTAAGTTTAAATTTTATATTTAGGTTTATTTAGTTTATTTAGTTTAGGTTTTTTATAGGGTTTAGGTTTGTGGGGGTTTTAGGGTTTAGGGTTAGTGTTTTATTTAGTGTAGAGTTGGGTTTTAACCAAAATGTTAGGTTTAGTTTAGTAGTCTAGTTTTTATGTTTTTAGATATCTTTTTTAGTTATAGCTTTTTTTTTTATTTATTATTATTTATTATTATTTTTATTTAGTTTTAGGGTTTAGTGGTTTATTTGGGTTTTATGGTAGAGTTTAGTTAGTTTAGATTTTGGTTTGTTTAGGTATTATAAATTTAGTTTATTTTTTATTTTTATTATTTTAGAGGTTTATTTTAGTTTTTTATTTTATTTTATTAGTTTAGTTTATTAGTTATTCTTAGTTTAGTTAGTTTTTATTAAGTTTAGTTGTTTAGTTTATTTATTAGGTGTTTTGGTTTTATTGTTTAATTTTAGTTTTAGTTTAATTTAATTTTATTTTTATTTATTTTTATTAGGTTTAGTTTTTATTTATTTATTATTTATTTATTACTATTATTATTATTATTATTATTATTATTATTATTATTATTATTATTAGTATTATTATATTATATTTAAGTTTTAATTAGTTTATTAGTTTATTATTATTATTTTATTAGTAAGTATTTATTAGGTTTAATGGTTTTAATTAGTTTAAGTTTTATTTATTATTATAAGTTTTAGTTATTTTTATTAATTTTAGGTTTTAGTATTATTAGGTATAATTATTTAGTTAATTTTATTTTATTTAAGTTATTATTAATTATTAATTTATTATTAATTTTTATTATTTTTAGTTTAGTTTTGTTTTATTAGGTTTGTTTAGGTTTAGGTTAGCTTAGTAGGGTGTCAACTTGGGTCAGGTGAAGTCACCCAAATTTGACCATTTAATATGGTTGTTTAACTCAACCCACTAATTGAGTCAAAAACTTCAACCCGAACTTGACCTGACTTCAATCAAATTGACACGACATGAACCAAATGATCTATTTATATTTTTTTTAAGTCAAAATTATGTCAAAATCAGTGTGTAAAAAGTCAATTTCGTGTTACCTCAATTTTTAAAATTGTGTTGGTGTCAGAGTCAATTTTGAGTTGATGATTAACCAAACCCTACCATAAAATCAAATTTTTTCAAAACCCGATTATTTAGATCAACCCAAACCCAGATTTTTTTTAGTTCTGGTTATCGATTTTGACTCATTTCTTAAGTTTGGTGTTAGATTGTGGGTTTATAGGGTTTAGGGTTCAGTTTAGGTTTTAGGTTTAGGTTAGTTTAAGGTTTAATGTTTAGGGTTTTAGATTTAAGGTTTATGGTTTTAGGGTTTAGGTTTTAGGGTTTAGGTTTGTGGGTTTTTATTTGGGGGTTTATTTTAGGGTTTAGGGTTTAGTTTTTATAGTTTGGTTTTAGGGTTTATAGTTTTTTTAGGGTTTAGTATTTATGGTTTAGGTTTGGGGTTATAGGTTTAGTAGTTTAGTTTTATTTTAGCATTTAGGGTTTTTTTTTTTTGAAAAAAAAGAGGTTTTGGTTTATTTAGTTTACATAGTTTTTTTTATTATTTATTTTAGTTTATTTTATTTTTTAGTTTTATTAGGTTTGTTTTTTAAATTTAATTAGTTTAGTTTATTTATTTTAGTTTGGTTTTTTTAATTTTAGTTTATTTTTTAGGTTTAGGTTTGTTTTTAAGTTGAGTTTTATTTTTATTTTATTTTTTAAGTTTTATTTTCTAGGTTTTTAGGGTTTAGGGTTTAGGGTTTTGAGTTTAGGGTTTAGGGTTTAGAGATTATGGTTTAATGTTAGTTTAGGGTTTGGGTTTAGGTTTAGTTCATAGTTCAAGTTTTGGGGTATTTTAGGTTTGTTTTAGGTTTAGGGTTTAGGGTTTAGGATTTAGGATTTAGGGTTTAGGGTTTTTTTTTTTTAATTAACCTAGTAGGTTTACTGTTAGCTTAGGGTTTAGGGTTTTTTTAAAATTAAGTAAACCATTAGGTTTAAGTTTATCTAGATTATTATTTATTTATTTTAGTTTGTTTTCGTTTTTATTTTCTTCAAGTTTATTTTTTATTTTTATTTTGTGTAGTTTAATTATGTTATGTTTATTTATTTTAGTTTAGGTTTTTTTATTTTATTTATTTTTTTAGGTTTGGGATTAGGTTGAGTTTATTTTTAATGAGTTTTATTTTATTTTATTTTAGTTTTTTTTAGGTTTAGTTTAGGGTTAGGGATTTGGGTTTTTAGAGTTTATTGTTTAGGGTTTAGGGTTTAATGTTTTGGGTTTGGGTTTTAGGGTTTAGGATTTAGGGTTTAGGGTTTTTTTTTAAAATTAAATAAACCGTTAGGTTTAGATTTATTTAGTTTATTTTTTATTTATTTTAGTTTAGTTTATTTTTTATTTTTATTTAGGTTAATTTTTTAATTTTATTTGGTTTAGTTTATTTATTTTAGGATTATTCATTTTATTTTAGGGTTTTATATTTTAGTTTAGTTTATTGGTTAAGGTTTAGGTTTACATTTTTTTTTAGTTTAGTTTTATTTTATTTTATTTTTTAGGTTTAGGTTTTATTTATTTTTAGGTTTTGGTTTAGGTTTGTATTTTATTTTTTTAGGTTTTGATTTTAGGTTTATTTTTAGGTTTTATTTTTTTGTTTCAGTTTAGGTTTATTTTTAGTTTATTTTATTTTATTTAGTTTAAGGATTAGGTTTAGATTTTATTTATGTTAGTTTACTTTATTTTAGTTTAGGTTTATATTTATTTTATTTTGTTTAATTTAGGTTTCATTTTTTTAGTGTAATGTTTATGTTTTATTTATTTATTTATTTTTAGGTTTTATTTTTAATTTTATTTTTTAAGTTTAGGTTTTTATTTAGTTTTTATTTTATGTTTATTTTATTTTATTTTACATTTGGTTATTTTATTTTATTTAGTTTTTTTTTTATTTTATTTTATTTTTAGTTTATTTTAGTTTTTTTTTCTTTAGTTATTTAATTTTCTTTATTTTATTAGTTTAGGTTTAGGTTTAGGTTTTACTATTTTTTATTATATTTTATATATTATTTAATTCTCATTTTTTTATTTATTTGTTTAGGTTTATTTAGTTTAGGTTTTAGGTTTGGTTTAGGGTTTAGGGTTTAGGATTTAGGTAGATTTAGGATTTGGGTTAGGGTTTAGGTTAGGGTTTAGAGGTTTAGGGTTTAGGGTTTAGGGTTAGTGTTTAAGGGGTTGGGTTTGGGAGGTTAGAGTGGTATTAGGAGTTAGTTTAAAGGTTTAAGTTTAGTGGTTTAGTAAGGGTTAGATTTAGGGAGTGTGGAGGTGGGTGGGTTTGGTAGGGTGGGTGGTTTGTAGTGATTTAGGGTTTACTTAGGTTTAGGTTTATTATTTAGGGATTAGTGTTTAAGGTTTTTTAGTATTTAGGGTTTAGGGTTTAGGGTTTTTTAGTGTTTAGGGTTTATTTTATTTTGTTTATTTTAGCTTTAGGTTATTTATTTATTTATTTTGAGGTTTTATTTTTAGGTTAATTTTTTTAGGTTTAGGTTTTTATTTAATTTTTATTTTATTAAGGGTTTTGTGCCACATACTTCAAGATCTTTGATGGCAGTGAGAACCCACGATAGCATATTGCACACTTTAGAGTCGCAACATGCAAAGAATGCACTCCTCTTTCTCCTTTCAGTCTGTGTTACATTTGATACCAATTGCCCAATGGTTTGGTGAAGACTTGTTGAGTTGGAGCACCTCTTCATCAAGAGGAGCTCAAGAGGGTGATCAGGCGACCTCATTCTGAGGAAAAAACTCAATGAATCACTTATTTATTAGATTCTCAGGTGATGCAACCTGAGCATGAAATGCGAACTACAACTATCTGAATTGCATGCCATTGAGATTCTTCTCAAGAATATCCATGGCCCGGTCACCTTCATACTTATGGGCTTTACCATCAAAATATTTGAGAAATTAATCAACAAGGCGGCTAGCCTATAAGAGGAAGCCAAATGGTTTCCTTTTCCCGACCAATCATATAGGCCCAAGCTGCATAAGGTGTTTATGAAGAAGCCAAAGATAGTTGTGTCAGTGGACAGAGGGATGTAGCCAGTTAGAGTTCAGTAAGAGAGACTACGAGCTCAACAACCTCCTTTGCAACCTCCTCTTCTACCACCTTGGCCATCATATCGCCCAAATGCCACAATGACCATTTCCATCACCAAGCCAACCCTATTCATATATATCGCTAGGTATACTTTCCACCTACTCTCGATTGATTGAATAAGCCATATTCATTCAAGAGGGAGGTAGTTAGAAAAATATTTTAGAATCTCTTAAACAAAACCTGACTTTCAGTTACCAGAGACTAAAAGGATAGAGGAAGTGGGCAAGAGCGATGATCCTAGATATTGCCCTACCACATATGTTAGCCATGTCTTAGAGGTACTTCATTTAAGGACTAGCTTGAGCCTACAAGTTGGGAGCCATAGTTTACCTTTCGATCTACCTATTGTAGTTAAGATCCTTTCCTTTCTCGAGAATCAACTATCCTTCTCTCAATCAATGGTTCACCTCTTGAGATTGACTTGGAGCCAATGACTCGAGGATCCCATAGGAGAAGTTATAGGTATGTTCAATCGAAGGTAGAACTTTACAAGCTCATCATTCAAGAAGTCATTGAAGTCAACTTACACGTGGAAAAGTTACCTCCTAAGGTAGCAACCGTGATAAGGGTAAGCAAGTCATTGGTTAGTGTGAGTGATAGCCCTCCACATGCTCCACCCATGGATACGCTTATGGAGGACCAAGCTAGAGATGATTACAATGTCCTAGCTCACCTTACAAAGTTTCCAGCTAAGTTAAGCATAGATAATGCCCTTATCTTATCTAAAGAGATAAGGGAATTTCTAATCAAGGCCTTACTTAATCTAGGGATATTCTTAGCTCAGCTAACTACAACTAAAGAGAAGGCATGCCACTCAAAGGATATCTTAGGAGTTAAATTCCATGATGAAAACTTACTCTTAGGGATGATCGAGCACAATCACCTCTTTACATTACAGTGGATGTTGGAAGATACAGGCTATCCAAAATTTTGGTTGATCTGTGTACTCCAACATTATGAGTCAAAGAACCCTTGCCTACTTGAGGATCGACATCTCCAAACTCTAAAAAGAAAGGATGACATTGAGAGGATTCAATGAACAAGATGAGAGGGTTTTGTTGTTTATTTTGGATTTATAAGGGGTGGGGTGGGGACTTTAGGTGATCGTACTTCATTGAGGTATGATGTACTATCTCAAAGATAGAGACATCACCCTACAATGGACCAAATCACGTAATAAGGACTCCTAAGGCTGGGTCTTTGAACATACTAGTAATTTTTCTCCTACTTTACATGGATGAATAAAGTATGGTTTATATTAAACCAGGTTCTTAAGTTCCCTACGGAGGCAAGCCTCCATAGTAAATTACATCTTAGCAAATGAATTTTCCTAAGAATACTCTCGATTAAAGTAGACAATTATTATCTCCAAACATTTCAAGGTTAGACTATCAAAGGATTAGTTGTATTTGGAAAATCAATTGGGAAAGTTCAAGGAGAAGACTTATTTTTGGAATCTAAATGAAATAAGAAAGAAATGCTGATGATACTAGGAAGCTTAGTGAGCATTCCAATCTATCCTATGGTTGGGCTTTATAATTTTGAGGTTGAGGAGATTTATATGTTTTGAGTTAAAATTTTATTATAGTACTAGGGCTTATAATCCACCAACATAAGGTTGTGGGAATGCTTAAGAGGTGAGGATTTATGCTTGTAGCCTAAAGGAAATAGTTATCTTGGATCCTAAATAAAGGGGGCTTTATTATGAGCTAAAGCATGACCTAAATTAGGGTTTACCTCTGGAAGTGAGAATAAATTGTCCGATTGGAGTTGCCGCCAGTTAACTCCTCCTATGATTTTAAAACTAAGTAGTCTGGTTTTATGAATTGCAAGATAGCCATGTTAGTTATTTAATTAGAAAGAGACTAAAGTCCTAAACACACTCCCTATGAGACTAGAGCATGAGTGGTATAAGCATATGACTTAATCTATAGATGCAAAATCTTTTCAAATTTTATTTCATTTTAGACACATCATTTTGATAGAGGCTTTAAGATTTCTTATGCCTAAATGCATGATGAAATAGGTTATGGGTCAAATAAGCTAGAAGATGGTGTTCTCCACCACAATGGATGCCCTCATAGGTCAAGCATTCCTTTATGGTGCAAGGATGGAGATCGTTCATGTTCAAGAGAGAAAGAATATGCATGCATGATGTGAAACATACAACCATACAGCTAAGCAGTTGCTAAATCTTTTAATTATCTTATTTATATCTTAGGCTTTATAATGAGGTTATGAGTTATTTAAAATTTAGTTATGAGTGATTAATTGGGTAAAAAAAGTTATTTTCATCCTAAAATATTAATCATATTCGAGCCACACATTAAAGCATCAATCATTTAAGAAATTATGAAAAGCATGCCATCCTGATGCATAATGTAAACATAACATCAAACAATTATATAAACTATCATAAAAGAATAAAAGGTCGGTGCATTCAGGTATTGTCGTATGGGTAGCCGAGCTCTACCCTTATACAACCGTGAGTATAAAAGAATAATTATAATTGTATTAATTGCTATGGGGTCTTCTTTCGTATGTCCATTTTGATTTGGTTCCTTCTTTGATTGGATGGTTGCTTCAAAGGCATCAGGGCACTCCACACAAAGCCTTCGGCCACTACTCATCCTAATGCAGCAGAACTAATCTAATTCCTATTGTAAAATTACATTTATGTGGGAAAAGTAAATCTAACTACACCTGCAAAATAAAGGTTAGCTAATATACATATAATCCCAAGCAATTGTATTTATAATTTGGACTTAGCACCCTACACATGGGTAACTAAGCCCACCTGTCCTAACTTGGATTAAAGGATTTAAACAACCTGAAAAAGAGCATTCACATTTATTTTAAGATCCCTTAAGCATTATCCCCTACAGAAAACATGATTAAGCTAATAATGGCCTATCATCCAGTCTACAAAGTATACACCCTAACATCCAATCTAAAATAATACATCATAAAAAAAACACAAACCACATCATAAACCATCATAACTTAGAGCTAGAAGTGGTGACTTAACTCCAATGTGTATATTAAGGCTTGTGTGTTTCATCTTGTTAGGCATTAGTGTTGTATTTTCTAAGTGTGGAAGGATTCAATTTAACATGAAAGGTTGATTTCACTTGAAGTAGTTTATTTGATTTGAGAATTTAATTTGTGTTTTCTTTTGTTTCATTGATTATTAGCAACTAAGTGTTATAAAGGGAGTAAAAGAGGATTTCCCTCTTTCATCTGTACCTTAAGACACTTTCTAAAGTATATTAATTTGATTTAGTTCATTTTAACAAATGGCTTATTAAATGATTTAATAAATCCTAAGTTTAGGTTCACCTTAAATAATCCTATTCAAAATGAAATGCATCTTAAGTTAATTAAATCAATTACTACCACATGACATATATTAAATCATTCCTTTCCATCACATGTAACATGCATATGATTTAATCCTAAGTGTATCTATACATGCAATATATTTTAGCACACTTAAATGATGAATGTATGTGTATGTTTAGAATTTATATTTTATTTGATTAAATTATTTAAACATATTAATCTAAAACTTTGTCCAAATTTCTATACAAAAATGATGTAAGAATGAAATTAAATAGGCATGTGGCATTGTTAAACTAGGGAAGTGAAGTAATCAAATAACCTCTTTGGAGCTAGCTAAAGCTTCTTATTCTCGGGATGTCAGACTATATACCTATTTTCATTCAAATATATGTAAATTCGTATACATAAACATAGGGAGTAAGCTCCAAAATCATATGGCTAGTTAATTCAACCACTTAGCAAATTATGAATGCATACAATTTTAATGTAAAATGAAATTTTGATTTACTAATCACATATACATATACATGTACAAAGATATAGGGAAGCACGTGTCATTGTTAAACCAAGGAAGTGAGGTAATCAAATGACCTCCTTGGGGCTAACTAAAGCCTCGTATTCTTGAGATGTCCAGACTACATACTTGCTTTTCTTGGACACACATGGATGTATAAATGAATGAGGGAAAGAAAATCATGCAAAGATTGTATATTTTTTTTATTGAATCATTTATATATATACATTTAAACCTCTCATTCTAATGTTGAAATACATAAGAATGAAATCAAATATGCATATTAAATTAAAATGAGGTAATCAAATGACCTCCTTGGGCTAATAAAAGACTCGTTGTTGGATTTCTAGACTACATACCCATTACAATTCAATCTTATATAAATCAACACATTAATAGAGGATAATCAAATATTAGCATGATTGGAAAGAGGACAATCAAATATTAGCATGTGATTCATTTAACCAAACTAGTTCTTAAGGAAAATCAAATCAAATAAGATTATTTAAATCAAACCAAAGCTTCTTTATTAATTAAGTTTTGGATTTGATTTGATTTAAAGCAGAGAAGAGAAATCATTAACTTGTTATTTTAAACCCATTATTGAATTGATTTAATTTAAGGAAATGTAATTAAGTTGATTTTGTGGGTTAATTTAAGAAATGTAATTAAATCAAATATTAACATGTTAATTAAGTTGATTTTTAGGTTTTACTTTTAGTTTAGGTTCAGGTTTTATTTATTTATTTTGCTTTATTTAATTTAAGATTAGGTTTAGGTGTAAGTTTTAATTTTTTAGTTTAGTTAATATTAGTTTAGGATTAGGTGTTTTAATTTTATTTATTTTAGGTTTAGGTTTTTTTTTAGTTTAGGGCTTAGAATTTTATTTTATTTTATTTAGATTTAAGATTTTTTATTTATTTTATTTTTAGGTTTTATTTAGTTTAGGTTTATGTTTTTAGGTTTTTATGGTTCATGGTTTAAGGTTTAAGGTTTAGGGTATAGGGTTAGTTTAGGGCTTAGGGTTTAGGGTTAGTTTTAAGGTTTACAATTTAGGGTTTAGGGTTTAGGATTTAGGGTTAGTTTTAGGGTTTTCTTTAAAAAAAATTAAACAGCAGTTTAGGTTTATTTAGTTTATTTATCTATTTTTTTTATTTAATTTGATTATTTTATTTTTTATTTTTTAGGTTTTATTTTATTTTGTTAGGTTTTATTTATTTTAGTTTAGGATTTTTTATTTTAATTTATTTCTAAGTTTAGGTTTTATTTATATTTTTAGTTTATTTTATTTTATTTTATTTTATGTTTAGGTTTTATTTTTTTTAGGTTTAGGTTTAAGTTTAGGTTTGGGTTTTAGGGTTTAGGTATAGGTTAGTTTTGGGTTTAGGGCTTAGGTTTTTTATTTTTTTTATTTTTTTTAAGTATACTAATAGGTTTAGGTTTATTTAGTTGATTTTTATTTATTTTAGTTTATTTTTATTTTTTTAATTTTAATTAGTTTAGTTTATTTATTTTATGTTTTTATTTTAGTTTATTTTTTAGGTTCAGTTTAGGTTTTAATTTTTTATTTAGTTTTATTTTTTATTTTATTTTTAGGTTTCAATTTTTTTAGGATTAGGTTTAGGTTTTATTTTATTTTTATGTTTAGGTTTTAGGTTTTATTTTAATTAGGTTTAATTTTTTAGGTTTTATTTTATTTTTTAGTTTATTTAATTTATTTTTTTAGTTTAGGTTTAGTTTATATTTTAGTTTTATTTTATTTTTTAATTTAGTTTATTATTTTAGGTTTAGGTTATTTATAGTTTTATATTTTATTTTAGGTTTATTTTTATTTATACTAGTTTTATTTATTTATTTTTTAGGTTTATTTTTTTTATATTTTAGGTTTAGGTTTTTATTTATTTATTTTATTTTTATTTTATTTTATTTTATTTTATTTTAGGTTTAGTTTAGGTATTTTATTTTCATATTTTATTTAGGTTTAAGTTTTTTATTTATTTTATTTGCATATTTATTTAGGTTTAGGTTTAGGTTTTGTGGTTTAGGGTTTAGGGTTTAGGTTTGGGATTTTATTAGGTAGGTTTAGAAGGTTTTGGGGTTTATTAGGTTTAGGGTTTTAGGGTTTAGTTTGGCTTTATAGTTTAGGTTAGGGTTTAAGAGATTTAGGGTTTATAAGCTTTAGTGTTAGTTTAGTTTAGTTAGGGGTGGGTCAGTTAAAGGGTTTTAAGTTTGGTTAGGTTTAGGTTTTTTGGAGAGTTTAGGTTAGGGTTAGGGTTTAGGGAGGGTTTAAGGTTTAGGGTTAGCAGGGTTTGGGTTTTGAGGGTTTGGGGTTTAAGGTTGAGGTTTAGGGTGGCTCAGTTTAGGGTTTAGGTTTGGGATTTTTTTAAAAAATTTAGTAAACCATGGATTTAAGTTTATTTAGTTTATTTATTTATTTTAATTTATTTTATTTTTTATTTTTAATTCAATTTATTTTTTATTTTATTTAGTTTTATTTATTTATTTTAATTTATGTATTTTAATTTATTTTTTTAGTTATGTTTATTCTATGTTTATTTTATTTAATTTTATATTTTAGGTTTAGGTTTTTCATTTTATGTCTTTTAGGTTTTAGGTTTTAGTGGAGTTTAGGGTGGGTTTAGGGTTTAGAGGGGAGGTTTAGGGTTTAGAGGGTTTGTGGAGGGAAGGAGTTTAGGGAGTGTGGAGGCAGGAGTGAGGGAGGATTTAGAAAGATTAGGTTTATGGTGGATTTAGGTTTAGGAGGTGGGGTGGGTGGGGGTTTAGGGAGGTTTGGAGGATTTAGTTAGGGTTTAGGGTTTGGTAGGGTTTTAGGGAGGTTTAGGGTTTAGGTTTAGGGTTTGGGGAGTTTAAGGTTGTAGGTTTGGTTTAGGGTTTAGAGATTAGGGTTAGGATTTTTTTATTTTTATTTTTTTTAGTTAAAAATTAGCAGGTTTAGGTTATTTTAGTTTATATTTATTTATTTATTTTATTTTATCTTATTTTCTAGTTTGGTTTATTTTTATTTTTGTTAAGTTTAGTTTATTTATTTTAGGTTTATTTATTTAGTTTGAGTATTTTTTTTTGGTTTATTTTTTAGGTTTATGTTTAGGTTTATATTTATTTTTTAGTTTTGTATTATTTTCATTTTATTTTTAAGTTTAAGTTTATTTTTTTTTTGAAGGTTTTAGGTTTTATTTTATTTTTTTAGGTTTAGGTTTTATTTTATTTTTTTTGGTTTTATTTTTAGTTTAGGCTTAGGCTTATATTTAGTTTATTTTATTTTATTTATGGTTTAGGTTTAGGTATAGGTTTAGTTTTTTTAGGCTTAGGTTTAGGTTTTATTTATTTTAGTTTAGTTTATTTTTATTTTAGGTTTAATTTTTTTTTTTTATTTTAGGGTTAGGTTTTTTAGTTGGGTTTAATTTTTTATTTTATATTTATTATTTTAGGTTTATTTATTAGTTTAGGTTTTATTTAGTTTTTATTTTATTTTATTTTTATTTTAGGTTTAGTTTTTATTTTATTTAGGTTTTTTATTTTTTTTATTTTAGGTTTTATTTATTTTATTTTAGTTTAGCTTTTTCTTCTTTTTTGGTTTGGTTTAGGTTTTAGTTTTCATTTATGTTTATAATTTATTTTATTTTATTATTTTATTTTGATTTAGGCTTTTTTTATTTATTTTATTTTTAGGTTCTATTTAGTTTAGGTTTAGGTTTTTAGCTTTTTAGGGTTTAGGGTTAGGTTTGTTTTTGGGTTTAGGGTTTGGTTTAGGTTTAGATTTTTGAGTTTACAGTTTAGGGTTTAGGGTTTTAGGGTTTAGGGTTTAAGGTTTAAGGTTTATAGGGTTTAGGGTTTAGAGTTGAGGTTTTAGGTTTAAGGTTCAAGTTTTAGTTTAGGGTTTAGGATTTTGGTTTTTTTCTTTATATAATATAGAATAAATTTAGATTCAATATTTCTTCATTTTAATTTCATCAACTAAGTAACACACCAAGTTTTCTAAGACATAAGTTACGACATAGATAAAAAATGAGCATGCATAGAGGAAATCAAAAACCCTAGGTAACTAGAACTATCTCTATTATAAAGATAGTTCCATAAGCTACAGATCAGATCGACCATTCTTCGATTTCTCTAGTACCCATCAGAACCCCACCCTTTGAAGTAGCGGGATCCACCATCATATCCCCTATTTCTCCCTCCGCCACCACCACGGATGTAACCTCCGTCGCTCCTCTCGCCTCCATAACCACCACTGCTCCAACCATCACCTCCATATCCACCAGCACCTCCAGATCTCCTACCACCACTATGACAACTGCCGCCTCTATCTTTGCCTCCACCACTAGATCTAGACTGAGCTAAGTTGGCGGTGATGTTCTTTGCTGGTTTCGCCATTCTTAGGGTTTAGGATTAGGTTTAGGTTTATTAGGTTTTATGGTTTAGATTTATTTTTAATTTATTTAGTTACTTTACCTTTATGTTTAGGGGGTTGGCTGGGTTTAGGGTTTGGGGTTTATGGTTTATGGTTAGTATTTTAGGGTTTATGCTTTTATGATTTAGGGTTTTTGGGGTTTATGGTTTGTTTTTAGGGTTTTAGGCTTGGGTTTAGGGTTTAAGGTTTTTTTAAAAAAAAAAATAAATCGATAGGTTTAGGTTTATTTAGTATATATTTATTTTTATTTATTTTAGTTTACATTATTATTATTTTTATTTAGTTTAGTTTATTTATTTTAGGTTAATTTATTTTAGCTTAAGTTTTTTATTTTAATTTAATTTTAAGGTTTAAGTTTATGTTTAGGTTTATTTTTTAGTTGAATTTTATTTTTATTTTATTTTTTAGGATTAGGTTTTATTTTTTATTTGTATCTTTATGATTAGGTTTTTATTTTATTTTTTATTTTTGGTTTAGGTTTTAAAATTTTATTTTAGGTTAATTTTAAGGTTTTATTTTTTAGTTTAGGTTTAGGTTTTTTTTAATTTTATTTATTTTAGGTTTAGGTTTAGTTTATTTTAGGTTTAGGTTTAGGTTTTATGTATTTTAGTTTTGTTTATTTTAATTTAGGTTTGGATTTATTTTGTTTTTATGTTAGGTTTAGGTTTTTTTTTAGTTTGGTCATGTTTTATATTTATTCAACGAGCTTTTTCATTTTATTTTTAGGTTTAGGTTTTATTTAGACAAGTTTTAAGTTAATCATTATTTTTCATTTCATAATTTAGTTACTTACTTGTAAAATAGAGCAATACGTTAGTTTAGGTTTTATTTATTTTATTTTAGTTTATTTATTTATTTTATTTTATTTAGGTTTAGTTTAGTTTATTTTATTTATTTTATTATTTATTTTATTTAGGTTTAGGTTTGTATTTATTTTATTTTAGGTTTTATTTAGACGAGGTAGGTTTAGGATTTAGGAGGGTTTGGTTTAGATTTTAAGTTTTAGGGTTTTGTAGGGAGTGGTTTAGGGTTTAGGTTAGATTTGTGTTAGGGTGGGTTTAGGGATAGAGGGTTTAGGGGATGGTGGGTGCAGTTTAGGTTTAGGTGGGGTTTTATGGTTTGAGTTTAGGATTTAGGTTTTAGGGTTAGGGGGGTTTAGGGGGTTTGGGGAAATTAAAATAATTTTATTTCTACAAAGAAAAGGTACAAAGTCCTTAGAGGGGGCAAATACTAAGCAAATGCTCAAAGAGCTACAAAAAGTCCTAAGGAGATAAGCCCCCTAGCTAATGCAATAGATAATGAAAGTATGCTAATAAAAAAAATAGAGATCCACCAAAAATAATCCTTGAAATCATCAGCGAACTTCCTCTGCTCCTTTTAAAACTAGCACAATCAAGGAGCAAAAATTTCCCAACCTGTACCAGAGATTTACAACAACCTTGTAAAGGGATGAGTATAAATAATGAAATAGTTAATTAAGCATAAAATATAAGAGCAGAAAGAAGTAAAAAGATGAAGAAAAGGCTCAGGCTCAATTATAATCATCTTAAGGAGCAGCACCATATGTAAGCATCCAAACTTCAAGTGAAGGGTTACAATTACATATAGCACTACCAGCTAAAAGAAGGAGTGGGAAACATCAATGCCATCATTGCCAGCATACCTCTTGTAGCACCTTATCTAATGATGATCATCGTACAAACTTGCATAAAACTTCAAGTAATAAATAGATCCATGAAACACCCTCCAGTCAGATATATTAAACTTAGCAAAGCAGATAAGGAGGTAACCCACCAGAAAAGCATTAGACCAGAGGGAGCACCACCAAAGCCACCACCAAGAATTGCTAACACAATTCCTAGGAGAAAACATCACAATATAGAAAAATGTACTAATTAGATACCAAATAAAGGAAAAAAGGAGGACCATAGTTGATAAGGTCATTCATTAAATGAACATACAAAAAACCAAAAACAATAATATCCAGAGGAACAGTAAGACTAACATAAAGAATGTTAGGAAGTAAGAAACCAACAAAACTTAAAATGGAAGAAGTTCAGCCACAGTACAGAAATGAAAATCCCAGTAGGTAGAAACTAGAAGAGAAGAATGGGAAAGTAAGTAGCCGATTCCAAACATAGACTCAAATAGATCAAGAAAATTATAACAAAGTAAATACTCTTTTGACCAAACCAGCTAGCTAGAGCATCCAATCCAAGCAGCCAACAAGGCAGTTCACCCTTCAAGCCACCAAGACTGCCAAGGATTCAAATCAATAAACTTAGAACCATCAGGATGAATGACAAAAAGAGTCATCCAGTCACAAACATTAAAAAAATCCTAATGGGAAGTCGTAGACAGCAACCACCAATCCAAATCCAAGGACATGAGAATCCAATTTAAACAACTAGATATAACAGCCAAAATAAAAAAAGTAAGATCCCTTTAGAATCACAAATAATCCAACAACCAGAGATAGTTGCAAACAAGAACCCTAATAGATTCATCATTAGCCAAGTCCAAAAAACATCCAACCAAGAGTTTGACCTTCCAGAAACACAAAGAAAAAATAGAACCTCAGTATCACAGGAGGCACACCCAATATTCATACGATATAACAATACAGAAGCATCCAACATTACACTCATCAAGAACAGCACTAAAGAAAGGATAAGTAGCCACAGGAAAATAATTCTCCAAGCTACAACCAAAAAATAAAGAGCCCTTAAGGTCACACAACTCCTCTTAGCAGTAGGAGCAAAACCAAGAGAGAAAGGACAACCAAAAGTGACTAGAAAAATAATCCTGATCAACAATCAACAAGGTGGTAGAATAGCCAACCATAATAGTATATGGTTTAAAGGTTTAAGGTTTAGGCTTTAGGATTTAGGTTTGGGTAAGGTTTAGAGTTTAGGCTCAGGTTGGGGTTTATGATTTTACCACTAGGTTGGGTTTAGGAGGCCATAGTTTGGATTTAGGTTTAGGGCCTAGTTTAGGGTTTAGGTTTGTGGATTTACATTAGGGTTTAGGGTGGCCTAGGTCAGCATTTTAGTCTCAGGGTTTAGGCTCAGAGTCATTAGGATTTAGTGGTTTTAAGTTGGGGAGGATTTTGGTTGGTTAAGGTGTGGTTTAGGATTTTAGGATTTAAGGTTGGGGTTTAGGGTCAGGACAGCCTGCCAGGGTTTGTGGCCTAGGGCCCAGGCTCAGACTCCAGAGCCTAGGGATGAGTGGGCCTAGGCCCAGGACTAGGATTTGTGTCATACCAGGGTCTTAGGGCTAGGTTTAGGGCTCAGGGTTAGGGTCAGGGTTTCAGCCCATGTTTTACACTTTGTAAGGGCCTAGGTCCTGCAAGCTCAGGGCCTAGGGTAGGATCTTAGGCCAAGGCTAGTGATCATGGCCTAGGTTTTAAACCAGACAGTATGTCATTTAGTTTATTTTATTTATCTAGCATATCTTATTATATTTATGTATTTTTATTTATTTAGTTTATTTATCTTAGTTTGGTTTTTTATTTTAGTTTATTTTGTAGTAGTTTATGTACTCTTCAGTAGTTTATTTTATTTATTAGTTTTATTTTATTTTAGGTTTAGGTTTAGGCTCTATTTTATCTTTTAAGTTTAGGTTTTGTTTTATTTTAGGTTTATTTTGTTTATTTTATTAGGTTTAGGTTTTTTAGTTTATTTTTTTTTAATTTAGTTTAGGTAGTTTAGGTTTAGTTTATTTTTTAGTTTGTTTATTTATTTTAGTTTAGTTCATCTAGTTTAGGTTTAGGTTTTTATTTATTTATTATTTTTTTTAGGGTCTGGTTTTATTTTATTTATGTTTTATTTATATTTTATTTGGTTTTATTTAGTTATTGGTTTTGGTTTTTTTTTTGGGGTTTAAGGAGGTATATTTAGGTAGGGTTTAGGATTTAGGGTTGTAAGTAGGTTAGTTTAAGGTTTAGGGTTTAGTTAAGATTTAGGGTTTGGGGTTTAGAGTTTAGGTTTTTTTATTAAAAAATTAAGTAAACCAGTATGTTTAAGTTTTTTAGTTTATTTAGTTTAATTTTATTTATTTTATATTATTTAATTTATTATTTGTATTTTGGGCTTTTTATTTTTATTTAGTTTTGTTTCTTTATTTTAGGTTAGGTTTTATTTATTTTAGGTTTAGGTTTTGTTTATGTTTATTTTTAGTTTAGTTTTATTTTATTTTATGTAGTTTACATTTTATTTTATTTTAGGTTTAGGTTTTAGGTGGGGTTTTAGGGTTTAGGTTTAGTTTGTGGGTGGGTTGGTCAGTTTTTATTTTTATTTTTATTTTATTTTTTTAAATTAAGTTATAGGGTTTATTTAGTTTATTTTAATTTATTTATTTTATTTTATATTATTTAGTTTAGTTTATTTATTTAGCTTTATTAATTTATTTAGGTTTTATTTTAATTTATTTAGCCAGTTTATTTATTTATGTGTAGTTTTATTTTATTTTATTTTTAGGTTTAAGTCTTTATTTGTAGGATTAGGTTTAGGTTTTATTTTATTTTTAGGTAGGTTTATTTTAAAAGTTTAGTTAGTTTATTTTTATATTTAATTTACATTTAGGTTTAGGTTTAGGTTTATTTAATTTAGTTTATTTAGTTTAGGTTTATGTTAATTATTTATGGTTTAGATGATTTAGTTTATATTTGAGTTATCAGAACATTTTTTAGCTTTAAGTTTTATTTAGTTTTATTTTTAATATGTTATCTTTAGTTTTTAGGTTAGGCCTAAAGTTTAGTGGAGTAGGGCCCAGGGCCCAGTGGTTTTGGCCCAGTGGCCCATTAGGTGATCTTGGCCAGGGTCTGGGTCCCAGTGGCCCAGGGCCTGGGTTAGGAGGTCCAGGGCAGGTAGGTTTGTGGCCCAGGGCCTAGGGCCTAGTCTGTGTGGGCCTAGTGTGGCTTGGTGGCCTGGCCTGTGGCCCAGGTCAGTGCCTGGGGGGAGGTTTTTTATCTTTAAAAGTAAGCAAACCAGTGTAGGTTTATCATTTATTTATTTTATTTATTTTAGTTTATTTAATTTAGTTTATTTTATTATTAAGTTTATTTATTTATTTGGTTTATTATATTTTTAGGTTAGTAGTTTTTTAGTTTAGATTATTTTATTTATCTTTTTTAAGTTTTATTTTATTTATGTAGGTATAGGTTTTATCATTTTTATTTAGGTTTTATTTAGGTTTATTTTAGGTTTATATTAGTTTAGATTTATTTAGATTTTAGTTTATTTTTTATTTTTAGGTTTAGGTTTAGTTTATTTAGGATTAGATTTAGGTTATTTATTTTAGTTTATTTAGTTTAGTTTAGTTTATTTAGTTTAGGATAGGTTTTAGTTGGTAGGTTTTATTTCATTATTATTTAGGTTTATTTAGTCTTTTATTTTATTTTATTTAGGTTTAATTTTATTTTATTTAGGTTTTATTTTTAGTTTAGTTTAGGTTTTATTTATTTTATTTTAGTTTAGTTTTTTTTATAGGTTTAGGTTTAGTTTATGTTTATTTTATTTTATTTTGTTATGTTATTTCATTTAGGTTTTTAATTTATTTTATTTTAGTTTTATTTAGTTTAGGTTTTTATTTTTTGTGGTTTAGGGTTAGTGGTTTGGGGTGTGGGGTTTGGGGTTTAGGGTTTTTGGTAGGTTTTAGGTTTTAGATTATGGTTTAGGGTTTAGGGTTTAGGTTTTGTGGGTTTAGGGTAGAGTTTGGGTTGAGGTTTTAGCTTTGATGTTCAAGTTTTAGTTTAAAGTTTAGGGTTTTTGGTTTTTTTTCTAACAGAGAACAAATTCAGATTCAACTTTCTTCTTTTCAATTTCATCAACCAAGTAACACACCAAGTTTTCTAAGACACAAGTGATGACATAGATAAAAAATGAGCACAGATAGAGGAAATCAAAAACCCTAGATATCTAGAATTATCTCACTGTAAATACATAGTTCCATAAGTAGCAGATCGGATCGCCCGTTCTTCAGTTTCTCTAGTTCCCATCTTAATAACCCCAACCTCTCAAATAGTGGGATCCATCATCATATCCGTTATTTCTCCCTCTGGGAGCACCACAGCTATAACCTCCATTGCTCCTCTCGCCTCCACCACCACCACTACTCTAACCACTACCTCCATATCCACCAGCACCACCAGCTCCCCCACCACCACTATGACAACCACCACCTCCGCCTTCGCCTCCACCACTAGATCTAGACTGAGCCTTATTGATGGTGATGATCCTGCTTTAAGGTTCTACCAATTCTTAGGGTTTAGGATTAGGTTTAGGTTTATTAGGTTTTTGGGTTTAGGTTTATTTTTAAATTTATTTAGTTACTTTATGTTTAGGTTTAGGGTTTGGGGTTCAAGGTTTGGGTTTATGGTTTAGCTTTATTATTTTGGTTTAGGGTTTAGGGTTTACCATTTAGGTTTAGGTTTAAAGTTTTTTTAAATTAAATAAATGATAGGTTTTTATTTTTAGTATATTTGTTTATTTTTTTATTTATTTAATTTATTTTATTTTATTTTATTTAGTTTAGTTTATTTATTTTAGTTTATTTATTTTAGTTTAGATTTTAATTTTAGTTTATTTTATGTTTATGTTTAGGTTTAGTTTATTTTAGTTTTTTTATTTTATTTTTTTTTTAAGATTAGGTTTTACTTTTTTTTAGGTTTTAAGTTTAGGTTTTATTTATTTTTAGGTTTAGGTTTTAAGTTTTATTTTAGGTTATTTTGAGGTATTAATTTTTTTAGTTTAGGTTTAGGTTTATTTTAGTTTAATTTTATTTTATTTAGTTTTTGGTTAGTTTAGTTTTTTTTAGGTTTAGATTTTATTTATTTTAATTTAGTTATTTTAGTTTAGTTTATATTTATTTTATTTTTTTTTAGGTTTAGGTTTTTTTTTAGAGTTTTAGGTTTTATTTTTAATTTATTTTGTGGTTTTATTTTAGTTTATTTTAGGTTTAGGTTTTATTTAGGTCATTTTATCTTATTTGATTTTATTTACATTTAGTTTATTATTTAGGTTTTATTCCAAGTTTATTTTATTTATTTAGTTTAGTAGGTTTTTATATTTTATTTTAGTTTTATTTTTTATCTTATTTTATTTTTTAGGATGTTCAAGTTTAAGCTCATTTGATTTATTATTTTATATTTTTTTAGGTTTAGTTTATTTTATTTATTTTTAGGTTCATTTAGCTGCTTTAGATTTTAGTTTAGGCTCAGGCTCTGGGCCTAGGGCCAGGATTTAGGATCTGTGGGTTTAGGCCTGGGCTCAGGGCCAGGTCAGTGGCCTTTGGGCCTAGGCTGGCCTGTGGCCTGTGGTTTGTGGCCCAGTGCCCAGGATTCAGGCCCAGGTTAGTAGGGCCTCCTGGTTTTCCAGGTTGGATTTAGGCCCAGGTTAGAGGGTCAATAGGGCCTGGGTTTCATTGTGGCCTGGCTTAGGTGGCCCAGGTTTAGTGGCTCAGTGAGGTCAGTAGGTCAGTAGGTGTCAGTGATCAGGTGTGGTGGTTTTAGAGTCAGGGTTAGTTTGGGTTTGTGGTAGGGTTTGATTATGGTTTAGTGTAGTTTATGGTTTAGAGTGTGGTATGGTTAGTTTTAGGTTTTAGTTTAGGGTTTGGGGTGAGTTTGGGATTTATAAAAGAAAACATACTTCTAAACAATCACTAGGTAGAAATAGAGACTAAAGATTGGGATTAACAAGTTATTACATTTAAATGAAATTATTAAAAAAATACTTGTCTTATCCTACAAAGATCAATTGTTTAGAGTTTTACTTGCAAAGCAAAAAAACCAAAATTATAAATTAGTACATGAACAAATTTGAAGCATTCTTATTATCTTCTAAAATTAGGGAATAATTATGCTAATGTTGTTTAGTTTAGATCGACTAGCCCTAAACTTAGAAGAGACACTACATTTAATTTGCATGTGGCTTTTAACAAACTTTAGATTTCAAATAACATCAAAATTCTTGCACCTAAAAGAATGTCATCAAATGTAGAATTATTCTTTCCACCAATAAATCAAATTCAAATGAATACATCTAAATGAAGTAACACTACTACCAATAAAAGAAAAATAGAAAAGATGATAAGTACTATGTTAGATCCAAAATCACTCTTAAATCATATTTTAGTGTCAAGAAAAATCTAGGATGAAATCTCTCACAACATTATGCCACCTATTTCTAAGAATTTACTTAAGAGTTTTACTTGAGTTTTCTTGCTTTTGTGTTGAATCGAATTATTTGTTCCATTATATTGCCTCATTGGGTCTCAAAGTAGGAGATCTGTAGTTTTGGAAATCCCTGTGCAATGATATTGAGTTTAAATTATTCTAGTTACACACTACTTATCAAGAGATTTCGTCAGATACAATCATTATTGTAAAAATCTCATTTAGTAATACTGCATCAAGTCTCTAATTTGCCAACATCACAGCCTCAAAGCATTGAAATCCTACTAAAGAGAGCTTTTAAAGCATAGATTTAACTCTCAACATATATGCTAAATTGAAAGTGCTACAATAAGAACATCGATTAGAAAGGAGTTCATTATTAGATAGGTTATCTATAAGAAGATTTCAAAGATCATCACCAAGTGTTAACTTAAGTAGATTCTTTCTTCATTTGTCCATAATAGAAGCTACCCGCATCTCTATGAAACTTGAGAGACATATATAAAATACAATTAATCATTAGAAAAATTAGTATTATTTGTAAAAAAATTAGTTTGTAGTGGTGGGTAGGTATTATTTAGTGGCCTGGGCTCAGTAGGGTCAAAGTGATGGGTAGGATTTAGGAGGGTAGTTTGGCTGTGGTAGGGTCAGGAGGAGGCCCAGGGCCAGTGAGGGAGTTATGAGGGCTCAATTTGTGGTCATTTAGAGATCAGGGCCCATGATTTGTGGCCTTAGGTCATTAGTGCCTGGGCTCAAGACTGTGGCCCAGGGCCTGGTATGGGGCCTGGTTTACTGGGCTCATGGCCTAGAGTGGCAGTATTAGGTTGAGGTTTAGTAGTTTACAAGGGTTTAGGCCTAGGTAAGTAGTTAGGCTCAGGGCCTTGGTTTAGGTAACATTATAGTTTAGGGCCAAGTTTAGGGCTCAGGGTTTGTGAGCTCAGGATTTAGGCTTGGGATCTGTCCAGTCATAGGTTGGTAGGGTCTGAGGCCTAGACATAGGCCTAGGTTTAGGGTATTAGATTTTTAAATCATGAACCCATTGGTTTACAGTTTATTTTTATTTATATTTATATTAGTATATTTATTTTTTTATTTTATTTATTTATTTTATTTTATTTAGTTTAGTTTTATTTTATTTTTATTTTTTATTAGTTTACTTTAGTTTAGGTTTAGTTTATGTTTACTTTTCAATTTAGTTTATTATTATTTTAGGTTTAGGTTTTATTTTTATTTTATGTTATGTTTATTTATATTTTATTTTTTTAGGTTTAGATTTTAGGTTTAATTTTAGGTTATTTTAGTTTAGGTAAGTTTTTTTTATATTTTAATTTAATAGGTAGGTTTAGTATTTATTTAAGTTATATTTTATTTAGTCACATAGGTTTTTATTTATTTATTTTAGGTAGTTTGTTGTTTAGGTTTATTTATTAAGTTTTTTATATTTATATTTTTAGGTTTATTTAGTAGCCAGGTTTTTTTTTGTGGTAGGGTGTGGGTCTATTTAGGGTTTAGGGTAGGTTTTAGTTTAGGGTTGGTCTAGTAGGGTAGGGTAAGATTTGGTAGGTGAGTAGTTTTTAAAAATTAAAAATATATTGTTTTAGTTTATTTAATTTATTATTTATTTTATTTTATTTTAATATTATTTATATTTATTTTTCTTTTTATTTTATTATTTAGGTTTTATTTTAGGTATTTATTTTTTATTTTATTTTAGTTTATTTTATAGTTTAGTTTTATTTATTTTATTTTTAGGTTTATTTTTTTATTTTAGGTTTAGGTTTAGTTTAGTTTGGGGTTTTTAGGTGGTTAGGTTTATAGTTTTTATTTGTTTTATTTTTAAAATTAAGTAAGAGTTTAGTTTTTATTTATTTTTATTTATTTTAGTTTATTTTATTTTTATTTTATTTTTATTTAGTTTAGTTTATTATTTAGTTTATTTATTTTAGTTTAGGTTTTATTTTATTTATTTTTAGTTTTAGTTTATTTTTAGTTTTATTTTATTTTATTTTAGGTTTATTATATTTGTAAAATCATTTAGTTTTATTTTATCTTTTAGGTTTAGTTTAGGTTTAATTATAATTTTTAGTGTTTTTATTTTTAGTTTATCTTTATATATTAGTCAGTAGGTTTATTATTTATTTAGTTTATGTATTTTATTTAGGTTTAGGTTTAGATGGATTTTATTTTATTTCCTGATCTTATTAGTTTAAGGTTTTATTTAGTCATTTTATCTTTAGGTATTTTTAATTAGTAGTTTTTAGGGTTTATTTAGGGCCCAGTTTATCAGTGGTTTAAGGGTTTGGTGGTTTTGGGCCTGCTCAGTTTAAGGTTTGTTTTTAGGCCCAGGTAGTTCAGGGTTTGGGTCTAGGTCTAGGTTAGGGTTTTAGGGCCAGGGTTTATTTTTATTTTTATTTTTTGCAAACAAACCAAGTGTTTAAGTTTTTTTTATTTATTTTATTTATTTATTTTATTTTATTTTTATTATTTATTTGCATTTTATTAAGTTTTATTTATTAGTTTAGTTTTATTTTAGTTTATTATTTTAGGTTGTTTATTTAGATTTATTTTTTTTTAGCATTATTTTATTTATTTTTAGGTTTTATATTTTTAGGTAGTTTTAGTTTATTTTATTTTATTTGTTTTAGGTTTTTTTTTATTTTAGGTTTATTTTAGGTTTTATATTATTTAGGTTTAGGTTTATTTTAGTTTATTTTATTTTATCTTTTAAGTTTAGGTTTATTTATTTTTAGTAGTTTAGTTATTTTATTTAGTAGTTATTTTAGTTTAGGTTTAGTTTTATTTAATTTTAGTTTATTTTTAGTTTAGTTTATTTATTTATATATTTTAGGTTTAGGTTTTATTTAGTTATTTTATATATTAGTATTTTTATTTAGTATTTATTTTTTAGTTTAGGTTTTATTTATTTTATCTTAGTTTATTTCTTTAGGTTTAGGTTTTAGTTTATGTTATTTATTTTATGTTATAGGTTATTTATATTTTGGTTTTATTTAGTTTAGTTTAGGTTGGTTTTTAGTTTAGGGTTTAGGTTAGTTTAGGGTTTTGTGGTTTGGGGTTTGGGGTAGTAGGGTTTAGGTTTAGGGAGGTGGTATTTTGTGGTTTTAGTGGTTTTTTTTGGGGTTTAGATAGATTGATTTTAGTTTAATGTTCAAGTTTTAGTTTAGGGTTTAGGTTTTTGGTTTTATTTTATTTTAGAGAACAAATTAAAATTCAACATTTCTTCTTTCTGATTTCATCAACCAAGTAACACACCAAGTTTTTTAAGACATAAGCGACGACATAGATAAAAATGAGCATGCATAGGAAATCAAAACCTAGATAGCTAGAACTATCTTTAAAGACACAATTCCATAAGCAAAGAAATCGATCATTCTTCAATATTTGTAGTTCCCATCAGAACCACCCCAGCCTATCAAGTAGTGGGATCCATCTCATATCCCCTATTTCTTCCTCCGCCACCACCACAGCTATAACCTTCGTTGCTCCTCCCTCCTCCTTAACCACCACTACTTCGACCACCACCTACATTTCCACCAGCACGTCCAGATCCCCCACCACCACTATGACAACCATCGCCTCAGCCTTCGCCTCCACCGCCAGATCTAGACTAAGCTCTATGTTATTCTCCAAGGTTCTACCCATTTTTGGGTTTTGTATGTTTAGGTTTATTAAGTTTTGGGTTTAGTTAATTTTTAAATTTATTTTGTTACTTTACATTTAGGGGTGTGGTGGGGTTATGGTTTATGGTATATATTTAGGGTTTTATAGTTTATCTTAGGTTTAAGATTTGGTAGGTTTAGGGTGAGTGGTTTTAAAAAAAAAATAAATAGTTTATTTATTTAATATATATTTTTATTTATTTTAGTTTACTTATTTATTTTATTTTAAGTTTATTTTTTATTTTATTTTATTTAGTTTATTTATTTTAGTTTATGTTTTATTTTAGTTTATTTTATGTTTATGTTTAGTTTATTTTTGAGTTTATTTTTTTATTTTATTTTAGATTAGGTTTAATTTATTTTAGGTTTAGGTTTTATTTTTTTTAGGTTTAGGTTTTAAGTTTTATTTTAGGTTTTTTTATTTATTTGTTATTATTTAGTATTTTATTTATTATTTATAGGTTTTATTTAGGTTTAGTTTTTATTTATTTAGTTTAGGTTTAGATTTATTTTATTTTATTTAAGTTTAGGTTTTTTTTTTAATTTAGGGTTTAGGTATTTTATTTATTTT
Source organism: Cymbidium sinense (assembly GCA_021442155.1). NCBI lineage: Eukaryota > Viridiplantae > Streptophyta > Magnoliopsida > Asparagales > Orchidaceae > Cymbidium > Cymbidium sinense. The sequence goes on along the minus strand of CM038224.1, from coordinate 141,808,804 downwards.
AAGTTTTATTTTAGTTTTATTTTTAGGTTTATGTTTTTTATTTTTTTTTATTTTATTTTATTTACATTTAGTTTATTTATTTTATGTTTTATTAAGTTTATTTTATCTTATTATTAGTTTATTTTTAATTTAGTTTTTTTATTTATTTCTTTAGTTTGTTAGGTTTTATGTTTGTTATTATATTTTATCTTTTAGGTTTTAAGTTTTTTTATTTATATTTATAGCCTAGGTCATTTAGGTTTAATAGTTTGTGGGTTTAGTTTATTTGGCCTAGGGTCAGGATGCTCAGTGGTGGTCAGTTTTTCAGGGCCTGTGGCTTGTGCCAGCTTAGTCAGGGTTTGGCCCAGGGCCTGGGCTGTCCAGGACAGCTCAGGGTCAGTTTTGGCCCAGGTTTAGGATCTTTGGCCCAGGATAGCCCAGGATGTGGCCTCAGTCAATCTGGGCCTAGGGCCCAGTAGAGGGGCTCATGGTGGTCATGGCTCTGAGGGATAGGTCAGGGAGGGTAGTTAGGGTCTGATTTAGGGATGGTTTGGGTAGGTGTGGTGTGGAGGTTTTAGTTTAAGTATAGGGTCAGTGGCCCAGTGGTTAGGGTAGGTATGGTAGGATAGTTTGGTTAGTAGGTTTAGGGAGGGTAGGGTTTAGTAGATTTTTTTAAAATAAAACAAAACAAATAAAAAAAAAAAACAAAGACATGGAAATGAAATTGTTGTTAAAAATCTCTTTATTTTACTAAGATCAATTATTTAGTTTTACTTGCTAAAGCAAAACCAAAATTATAAATGAGTACATGAATAAATTTGAAGTATTCTTGTCTCAAAATTAGGAAAAGATTAAGCTAATGTTGTTTAGGTTTAGATCATTTGAGCCTAAACTTAAAAGAAACACTACATAAAATTAATTTGCATGTGGTTTTCATCAAACTTTAGATTTCAAATAACATAAAAAATTCTTGCATTAAAATAATGTCAAATGTATGAATTATTCTTTCCACCATTAAATCAAATTCAAATGAATACATCTAAATGAAGTAAGACTACTACCAATAAAAGAAAAATATAAGATGATATATGTCCAAAATCTCTTTTAAATCATTTTAGATGTCAAAGAAAATCTGAGTGTAAATCTCTCAACACTATGTCATCTTCTAAGCATGACTTAGAGTTTTACTTGAACTTTCTTGCTTTTTTTTTTAAGCGAATTATTTATTACATTATGTTGCCGCATTGAGTCTCAAAGTAGAAACTATAGTTTTGGAAATCTCGGAGATATTGAGTTTGAATTATTCTAGTTATGCACTACTGATCAAGAGATTTGGTCCGACACAATCACTATTGTAAAAATCTCATTTAGCAATACTTCGCATCAAGTTCCCCTAATTCACCAACATCTCGAGCATAGTCTCAAAGCATTGAAATCCTACTAAAGAGAGCTTTTTAAAGAATAGATTTAGCTCGACAAATTTGCTAAATTGAAAGAGCTGCAATTGAGAAGACAATGTCGATTAGAGATGAGTATCTCAGCTATAGAAGAGGATTGCTCACAAATGGACACTTAGGTGTCTGAATGTAAGTAGATTCATTCTTCATTTGTCTGCGAACAGAAAGCCACCCTTTAGCATCTTTATGAAACTTGAGAGCAGCCACTATGGCATATAAAGCTCATATTTTTTTATCTATAAAGAAATTGCTAATCATTTGTAGCCAAATCTCTATTTTTTTTTTCTTAGGTTTAGGTTTAAGTTTTAGGTTTTGGGTTTGGGTTTAGTTTGGGGTTGGGTTTAGGGTTTGGTTTAGGGTTGTAGGTTTATTTAGTTTAGGTTTTGTGGATTCTGGTTTAGGTTTTTGGGTTTAGGTTTAGGTTAGGTTTAGGGTTTAGGGTGTATTTAGGATTTAGGTTTAGGGATTATGTAAAGGTATTATTTTTTATTTTAAATTAAGTAAACTAGAGTTTATTTATTTAATTTTATTTTTATTTTATTTAGGTTTATTTTTTATTTAGTTTAGTTTTTTTTATTTTATGTTTATTTATTTTAGTTTAGGTTTTTTATTTTAGTTTATCTTTTTGGTTTAGTTTAGTCATTTTTAGTTTAGTTTTATTTTTTTATTTTATTTTTAGTTAGTTTATTTTTTTTAAGTTTAGTTTATTTTTATTTATTTTTTAGGTTCAGATTTTATTTTTTTTATTTTAGTTTAGTTTAGGTTTTATTTTATTTTTCACTTTAGGTTTTTTTATTTTAGGTTTAATTTTAGCTTTATTTTTTTAGTTTAGCTTTTGTTTAATTTTATTTTATTTAGTTTCTTTAGGTATGTTTAGTTTATTTTATTTAGGTTTAGGTTTATTTATTTTATTTTAGTTATTTGTTTAGTTTTTTAGTTTTATTTTATTATTATTTATTTAGGTTCTTTTAGTTTTAGGTATTATTTTTAATTATTTTAGGTTTATCTTAGATTTGGTTTTTATTTTATTTTATTTTATTATTATTTTATTTTTTTATTTTGGTATCTATTTAGATTTTTAATTTAGTTAATGTTTATTTATTATTTTATTTAGTTTTATTTTTTTATTTTTAATTTTTAGTTAGGTTTAGTTTGGTTATGTTTATTTTTATTTTATTTTATATTTTATTTGGTTATTTTTTTATTTATTTTAGGTTTATTTAGAGGTTTAGTTTTAGCTTTAGGTTATATGGCTTAGGTCAGTTTAGGGTAGGGCTAAGCCTGGAAGGGTTCAGGGTCTGGGGTCTAGTTTAGGTCAGGATTTGTGGATTTTGGTTTTTAGTTTGGGTTTGGCTTAGGGTTTTAGGTTTAGTGTTTAGGGCTTAGGGTTTAGATTTTAGGGTTTAGTATTTAGGGTTTACATTTTAGTTCAGGGTTTAGGGTTTTTATTTTTTTAATAGAGAACAAATTCTGATTTAACATTTCTTGTTTTCGATTTCATCAACCAAGTAACACACCAAGTTTTCTATGACACAAGCGATGAACATAGATAAAAATTGAGTTATAGAAAATCAAAACCTTAGATAACTAGAACCATCTCTATATAAAGACATTGTTCCATAGCAGATATCGATCTATTCTTAGTTTAGTTTTAGGTTTTATTTATTTTAGTTTAGTTTATTTTGGTTTAGTTTTTATTTTATTATTTTATTTTTTTAAGTTTAGGTTTCTTTTTAGTTTAGGTTTATTTTATTATTTATTTATTTTTTATGTTTTATTTTATATTTATTTTTCTGGTTTGTTTTATTTAGTTTTTATTTTGTTTTATTATAGTAGGTTTATTTTATTTTGTTTAGTAGTTCAGGTTATTTATCTTTATCTATTTTAGTTTATTTATTTTAGGTATTTAGTTTGGTTTTATTATCTTTATTAGTGATTTTCTTTTTATTAGGTAAGTTAGCCTAAGGTTTTATCAGGCCCATAGGCCTGTGGCCCAGGATAGTCTTAGCCCAGGGTAATAGGGCCCAGGGCCCATTTTAGTGGTAGGCCCATTTGTGTTAGGCCCAGTTAGGGCCCAGGGCCTGAGGGTCTAGATCATTTGGGGTTTATAGCCTAGTTTAGGGTATTTATTTAGGGTTATAGTAGGTAATTTTATTTAGTTTAGGGTCTATTTATTTTATTTATTAGTTTATTTATATTTTTTTTATTTTTATTTATTTATTTATTTAGATTATTTATTTTTTATTTATTTAATTTTGGTTATTTTTTATTAGTTTATTTATTTTATTTATTTTATTTATTATATTTTATTTTTATTATTTTTTATTAGTTTATTTTATATTTTATTTTAGTTTATTGATTAAACATAAAAGTGGAGGGTCATGCTAGGTAGTTATAATAATAAAATTTGTCAAAAATAATCATGACATGAATCCTTTAAATCATTGTGTTAAAGACTTAGGCCCTGAAGCCACAGATGGTTTGAATAGGAAAATGTGCTAGTCAGATCGTGTCCTGCGCAAGTTAAATAAGCAAGGGTTCCCACATTATGGACGATGCGGCAAAGAAGTTAGTCCATGAAACTAGAATTAGGTTAGATCTTGAATATGTACTCTTGTGTAAATTAATGGAATTAATAGATATTATGGTTCATAGAAAGATAAATATTTTATGTGTTCAAGAAACTAAATGGGTTGGTGAGAAGGCCAAGGAGATTGATAGTTTAGGTTTTAAACTTTATTCGGTAAAAGTCAAACTAGAAATGGTGTAGGTGTGATTATAGATAAAAGTTTGAAGGATAATGTTATAAGTATTAATGATGTGGAGATAGAATTATAGCTTTAAAGATTATTAGATACTAAGATTATCAATGTTATAAGTGTCTATGCTCTCAAGTAGGTTTGGAGGTAAGCTCAAAAGAAAAATTTTGGAATGAATTGGAGGGATTAATACAAAAGATACCCTTGAAGAAAAAGTATTTATTGGGGAGATTTAAATGGACATGTAGAGTGGTAAGATTTTAAAAGTATTCATGGTGGTTATGGATTTGGAGTGACTAATGAAGAAGGTAGACTATATTAGATTTTGCCTTAGCTTATGATTTTGTAGTTGCTAATACTTTATTTAAGAAAAGAGATGAACATATTATTACTTATAAAATGGATCTAGTAAAACACATTGATTATTTTTGATAAGAAAAATAGATCGCTTAGATTGTAAAGATTGTAAGGTCATTCCAAGTGAAATTTTAAGTACCCAACATCGACTATTAGTTTTAGATTTTAAGATGAAAGGTTGTAAGAGAAAAATAAACTAAATTATTGTCCTAGATTAGATGGGGACACTTAAAGAACACAAATAAAAATATTTTAAGAGCAAGCTACAAGAAATTAGAGTTTGGGATGTTCATAAGGAAGCTAACATTATGTGGGAAAAATATCAAGTGAAATTAAGCAAGTTGCTAAAGATGTGCTTGAGAATCAAAAGGAAAAGCTTCTTAATAAGAATAGTTGGTGGTGGAGTCGAGTGTGCAAGAAAAGATAAGAAATAAGAAGCATTGTTATAAAACTTGGTTTAGATGTAAAAACTCAGAGAATTGGGAAAGATATAAAATGGTCTGTAGAGATTCTAAGAAAGCAATATATGATGCAAAAAATTTAGCTTTTAGTGATTTATACAATAGATTAGATACCAAAGAAGGTGAAAGATGTATGTATAAGTTAGCCAACCAAAGAGATAGAGAAGTAAAGACATAGTTCAAGTGAGGGGTATTAAGGATGAAAATAATAAAGTGCTTTTCTTAGAAAAAGATATTGAAAATAGGTGGATGAGGTATTTTAATAAACTTTTCAATGAAGGATCTGAAAGTATGATTGATTTTAGCAACCTTAATACCCTAAACAAAATAGAGAATTTCATTTTATCAGATTAGTAAATCAAGTTAGTGAAGCTTTAAAGAAAATGAAATGTGGAAAAGCAATAGGACCGATAATATTCCAATAGAAGTGTGGAAATGTTTAGAGATCAAGGAATTTCTTGGCTTACAAATCTTTTTAATGTTATTTTAAAGACTAAAAAGATGCCAAATGAGTGGAGAAAGAGTTTGTTGGTTCCTATATTTAAGAATAAAGGTGATGCACAAGAGTGTGCAAATTATAGAGGAATTAAGTTAATGTGCCATACATTAAAATTATGGGAGAGAGTAATTGAGCATAGTTGATGTGATACGTAAGTTTCTCAATCGCTTGGTTTCATGCCGTAGATCTACTATGGATGCTATACATTTGTTAAGAGGTTTGATGGAGAAGCATAGAGAAAATAAGAAGGATCTACATATGATATTTATTGATTTAGAGAAAGCTTATGATAAAGTCTCAAGAGATGTTCTTGAGAGTTCTAGATAGAAAGAAGTTAATATTGGTTATATTCAAGTCATGGATATGTATACTAGAGTCAAGCATTACTTGTGTCCAAACACAAGGAGGATTGACAAAATATTTTCCTATTTCAGCTTGGATTACATCAAGGATCAACATTAAGCCCTTATCTTTTACTTTAGTTATGGATGTTCTTATAGGCATTTACAAGAAGATGTACCTTGGTGTATGCTTTTGTCGATGACATTCTTCTTGTTGATAAGACTAGAGAGAGGAGTCCAACAGTAAACTTGAATTATGGAGGTCAACTTTAGAGTCTAAAGGTTTTCATTTAAGTAGATCTAAAACTGAATATATGGAGTGTAATTTTAGTTGTAGAAGTTTTAGTGGTAGTGTTGTGACTTTAGGTGATCAAGTCATTAATAAGAGTGAGCTTCTATTTAGGCTCTATTGTTCAAAATGATGGTGAAATAGATGGAGATGTTATTAGTAGAATTCAAGTTGGATGGTTGAAGTGGAGGAATGCTCCGCCTATTATGTGATAGAAAAGTTCCACTTAAACTTAAGGGAAAATTTTATAAGATGGTGGTAAGACCCGCAATGACTTATGGCGTAATGTTGGCCAATAAAAGAGAAGCATAAGACTAAGTTAAGTGTTACGAGATGAGGATGCTCAGTGGATGAGTGGTTTTACCCTTAGAGATAGAATGCAAATGAGTATGTTCGGGAAAAAGTTGGAGTAGCCCAAAGGTA